>JAJIBD010003365.1:0-21092 GCA_021461705.1 Cryptotis parvus | reverse complement strand
TGTGCTAATAATCATTGAAAATGATAATACCAACCTAGAACTGAGCATTAAATGTAGGCTAGGATTACACATGATAACCTCTAAATGTATGTATTGCAAGCCACAATGTGAAAGTGAGGTTAGAGTGAGACAGATAGAAAGATAGAAAACTGATAAAGAACCTGCCATAGATGCAGGCTAGGAGGGGGGAGGGAATTGGGGACATTGGTGGTGAGAAATGGGCACTGGTGGAGGAATGGGTGCTGGAACACTGTATGACCCAAATCAAAACTTAAACATTTTTGTAATTGTATGTCTCACGTTGGTTTAATAAAATATTTAAAAAATGAATTCTTTATCCAGCTGGAGTCACACTCAGATGAAGGAAATATATACAACTTCACGGATAAGCAACAACTAAGGCACTTAATAGACTCAAAACCAACTTTATTTATTTATTTTTAAAGTATTTTATTATACCACCGTGAGATATACAAATAAAAAAGATATACAATTAAAAAAGTTCATGTTTGGGTTTTGGTCATACAGTGTTTCAGCACCCGTCCCTCCACCAGTGCCCATCTCGCACCACCAACATCCCCGGTTCCCTCCCCCTTTCCCCAGCCCTGCTCCATGGCAGGTTCTTTATTTCTTTCCCTTTCTCTCTCTTTCTCTTTTCCTTCCCTCCAGACTATGGATTACAGAACATACATTAAAAGGTTGTCATGTGTATCCTTTTTGCCTCTATTTAATGCTCAGTTCTAGGTTGGCATTAGTACCCTCGACTATTATTAGCACCCTGTTTCATTTTCTGTCTTACCTAAACTCTGACTCCCACACGTTTGTGATAATTTCCACCTTTGACAAGACCTCCTGATATATGCTTCACTTGACCTTGGATATTGGTATCATAATATGTACATATATATTTATGCCATGCAAATAAATGCAGTCATTCTGTATCTGTCTCTCTCCTTCTGGCTAATTTCGCTCAACATAATCTTCTCCATGTCCATCCATTTATAGGCAAATTTTATAACTTCATTTTTTCCTAACAGCTGCATAGTATTCCATTGTGTAGATGTACCAAAGCTTCTTTATCCAGTCATCGATTTTCGGGCACTCTGGTTGCTTCCAGATTCTGGCTATTGTGAATAATGCTGCTATGAACATAAAAGTAGGGATGGTGTTTCCGCTGCGTATTTTTTGGTTTCCCAGAGTAGATTCCCAGGAGTGGTATGGCTGGGTCAAATGGGATCAAAACCAACTTTAAAAGGACTGAAGGAACTACTATAAGATAAGACAAACCCCAAAAAACACAACAATCTTTTTCAGAAAGATGGCACAAAATCCCATGATAATAATCTCTCAATGTCAATGGCATAAATGCACCCAATTAAGAGCAAAATGGATTAAAAACTGAGTCAAAATTTCTGTTGCATACGGAAACACAACTGAATAATCAGAGCAAACATGAACTCAAAGTCAAAGGCTGGAAAACAGTCCTCAACGGAAACAACTCCTCCAAAGAGGACGATGTGGCCACACCGGCAACATAGACTAAAGTCTGACAACATAAACTTCAGACTGAAAAAGTTTAGAAGGGACAGTGAAGTCCATTTCGTTATAATTAAGGGATATGTATATAAGGAATAAACTACACTCCTAAACATATATGTACCCAATGAGGGGGCAGCAAAATACTTAAAAAAAAACTGCTAATAGACTTCAAAGAAGACATGGACAGTAATGCAACTGTAGTGGAGACTTCAACAATGCTCTATAAACTCTTGATAGATTGAAGAGACTGAAACTCACCAAGGAAATACTGGTGCTGCAGGAAGAAATGAAAGAAACATGCCTGGTATACAAGACTTTTCATCCCCCAAAAAGCCAAATACCCATTTTTCTCCAGTACACATGTAACATTCTCCAAGATAGATTACATGCTGAGCCACAAAGCATACCTCAATAAAATAAAAATAGAAACTATGTCAACTAATTTTTCAGACCATGATGCACTGAAATGTAAGTTAATCATACACAGAAGCAGAGAGTCAAACCAAACACCTGAAAACTGAACAACTCCCTGCTGGACAACCAGGGATCATACAAGAAATCAAAGTAGAAATCTGAAGATTCTTGGAAAAAATCAAAATAAAAACATGAACTATCAGACTTGTGGGATACAGAGAAATCAGTGTTAAGAGGAAAATTCATAGTTCTGCAAGCATTCAACAGGAAAGAAGAAAGAGTCCAGATAAATAACCTGATTTTACAGCTCAAAAATATTAGAAAAAGGCCAACATAAGGGGGTCCAACACATGCAGAAAGTAGAAAATAGTAAAACTTAGAGTGGAAATCAATGAGCTGGAATCCCCAAAAGCAATACAAAGTATTAATGAAACCAAGAGCTGGTTCTTTGAAAAAATAAATTAGATTGACAAACCACTTGCAAGACTCATAAGGAAAGGGAAAGAGAGAACTCAACTGAATAGAATCAGAAATTAAAAGGGGGCATCACAGCAGAAACCACAGAAATTCAAAAGATCATCAGGAATTACTTTGAGAGCCTGTATGCCATGAAAAAAAGATAATCTAGATGAAATGTATAAATTCCTAAATTCCTATAGCCTCCCAAGGCTTCAACAAGAAGATTTGGAATACCTCAACAAACATCACTATTGAGGAGATGGAATCAGTAATAGAAAATCTGCCAAATCACAAAATTGCAGGTCCAGATGGATTCACCAGTGTGTTCTCCCAATCCTTTAAAAAGGACCCACTCCCAGTCCTTTTAAGCTCTTCCAGGAAATTTGAGAAACAGAGACATTACCGAAGAGCTTCTATGAGGCACATATCACCCTGACACCCAAATCAGACAGAGATATCACGAAAAAGGAAAACTACAAACCAAACTCCCTGATGAACACAGATGCTAAGATCAATAAAATACTAACGAATACAATCCAAAGAGTCATCGAAAAGATTATACACCATGACCAAGTAGGATTCATCCCAGGAATCCAAGGATGGGTCAACATCCACAAATCAATCAACAAAATACAACAAAATATTTCATATCAATAAGAGGAAAAATAAAAACCATATGATCATATCAATAGATGCAGAGAAAGAATTGGACAACATCCAATACCCATTCATAGTAAAAACGCTCCATAAAATGGGAATTGAAGGAACCTTCCTCAATCTAGTCAATGCCAAATACTGATAAGCCTACAGCGAGCATCATTATCAATAGGGATAAACTGAAAGCCTTCCCCTAATATCAGGGATTAGACAAGGTGGCCCACTCTCACCACTTCTATTCAATATAGTACTGGACGTACTTGTCATAGCAATCAGGGAAGATAAGGACATTAAGGGCATCCGGATAGGAAAGGAAGAAGTGAAGTTGTCACTAATTACAGATGACATGATATTAAACATAAATAACCCTAAATTCTCTACCAAAAAGCTCCTAGAAACAATAGATTTCTATAGTGGAGTGGCAGGGTACAAATCAATACCCAGAAGTCAATGGCTTTCCTATATACAAATAATGAAAGAGAAGAAAGGGATATTTTAAAAAAAAGATCCCATTCACAATGTGCCACAGAAAATCAAATACCTAGGAATCAGGTTGACTCAGAATATAAAGGATCTGTACAAAGAAAAATACAAAACCCAAACATGATCATCTTTGTAATTGTATATCTCACGGTGGTATAATAACATATTAAAAATAAAATAATATCTGATTCTGTGATTAAGAAAAAAAGAAATAAAAGAGGACCTGCGGTATTAGAGTCATATTCCTTGCTTATGGATTGTTAGAATTAACATTACCAAAATGGTAATACTCCCTAGAGCTTTATACAGATTCAATGATGTCCCTATAAGGATACCCATGACATTCTTCATAGAAACTGACCAAATGCTCCTGAAATTTGTATAGAATAATAAACTCACAAGGATAGCTAAAGCAATCCTTGGGAAAATGAAGATGGTAGGTATCACTTTTCCAACTTCAAACTCTACTGCAAAGCAGTTGTAATTAAAACAGCATGGCATTGGTATAGAGACAGACCTGTAGACCTATGGAACAGAACTGAATATGCTGAAACACACTTTCAAATATACCATCACTTAATCTTTGTTAAAGGAGCAAAAAATATTAAGTGGAGCAAAGAAAACCTTTTCAACAAAAAGGTGCTGGGAAAATTGGGCAGCAATGAGCAAAGAAATGAACTCAGACCCCTCCTAACACCATGAACAAAAGTCAGATGAAAATTAATTAAAGATCTCAATATCTGACATGAATCTATAAGCTATATTGAAGAAAACAGGAAAAATGCTCTATGATATAGATACTAAAGGCATTTTAAAGACAAACACCACTGACAAAGCAAATGGAAGCAAAAATAAACAAATGAGATTATATAAAACTGAAAAACTTCTGAACATAAAAAGAAATAGTGACCAAGAGACAGCCTACAGAGTGGGAAAGAATATTCACCCGATGCCCATCTGATAAGGGGCACTGGTAGAACTTTACAAGAATAAAACTAGCAACGTAATAAAAAAAACGAGGGAGAATAAATGAACAGAAACTTCCAAAAAGAAATTTGAATGGCCGAAAGACATATGAAAAAGTGCTCTTCATCTCTCATCATCAGGGAGGTGCAAATCAAAACAACAAAAATAGTGGCACACATCCAAAAGTGCAAGAACAACAGGTGCTGGTGTGGATGCGGAAACAAAGGGACTCTCATCCACTGTTGGTGGGAGTGCCAAGTGGTCCATTACTTTTTGGAAAATAATACAGACATTCCTCCAAATACTGTATATTGAGCTCCTATTTGGTCCAGCAATACCACTCCTGGGAATATAACCTGTAGACTCAAAAACACACAGCAGCAACTCTATCTGAATAGAGTTCTATAGCCTTCTATATTTATTGCAGTTCTATTCGCAATGGCCAAGATCTGGAAACAACCTAAATGCCTGAGAACAGAAGACTGACTAAAGAGCAATGGTACCTCTACACAATGGAATACTATGTGATGTCAGAAAATATGAAATAATGAAATCTACCTATGAATGATGGACATGGAGACTATCACTTGATCACTTGATCACTTGACATCCCATTATTTGTTGATTTGCTCAAGCGGGCACCAATAATGTTTCCATTTGACCCTGTCACATGCCAATGTAGCCCAGTGGGCTAATTGGGCTACACTGGAGACTATCATGCTGGAATGAAATTAGTCAGACGGAAAAGGAAAGTTATAGAATGACTGCATTAATTAATGGCATATAAATATATACCAGTGTTCTACTAATTGTGGGAAATGTTAATCCAAGAACTAGAACTGAGCATTGAGTGTACACAAAGGTATTTACAGTATAGTTCCTAAATATATGTAGGGAAGCCACAATGTGAAAGAGAAGAGAGGGGGAGGGGGAGAGAGAGACAGAGAGAGTGAGAGAGAAGAAAAGGAAAAGTTCCTTCTATAGTGCTATAGAGGTATCCTGGGGAAGGTGGGAGGGACTTTGGGGCCATTGATGGTGGGAATAGGGCACTGGTGGAGGGAGGATGCTGGAACAATGTATGACTGAAACCGAATCATGAATGTTTTTTGTAATTGTGTATCACACGGTGGTTAATAAAAAATTAAAATAATACATAAAAATTGATCTTAGGACCTATGGAATAGAGTTGAGTATCCTGACAGCCATCCTCAAATATATGATCATTAAATCTTTAATAAAGGAGCAAAAAGTAAAAAGTGGTGCATGGAAAGTCTCTTTGAGAAGTAGTGCAGGAAAAATGGGCATATACATGTAAAAATGAATTTGGACCTCTATCATTATGTACAAAGTCAGATAAAAAGTGGATTAAAGATCTCAATATTATACCTTAATTCATAAAGTATATTCAAGAAAACAGGAAAAATCCTCTACTACATTGATGCTAAAGGCATTATCACAGATGAAACAACAATAACAAAGCAATTGGAAGAAAAGCCATATACACGGGATTGCATGAAACTAAAAAGCTTCTGCACCTTAAAAAGAAAGAGTGAACTAGATACAAGGCAATCCAGAATGGGAAAGAATATTCACCCAATACCTATCCGATAAGTGGTTAATATCCAGGATATTTCAGGCACTGGTAGAACTTTACAAGAAGAAAACAGTCAAAACCCATCAAAAATGGGGAATGGAAATGAAAAGAAACTTCGACAAAGAAGAAATTCATATGACAAAAAGGCATATGAAAAATGCTTATCATCAGGGAGATGCAAATCAAAACAACAATGTGGTGTCATGCCACACCACAGAGACTGGCACATATACAAAACAGCAAAGAACAACAAGTGCTGGCGTGGATGTGGGGAGAAAGGGACTCTTATTCATTGTTTCTGGGAATATCGACTGGTACAGCCTTTAGGAAAACAGTATGTACATTCCTCCAAAAAAGTAGAAATTGAGCTCCCATTTGACCCAGCCATACCACTCCTGGGAAAATACCCTGGGAGACCAAAAACACAAAGCATAAATACCATTTGCACTTTTATGTTCATAGCAGCACTATTCACAATAGCCAGAAACTGAAAACAACCAGAATGCCCGAGAACAGATGTCTGAATAAAGAATCTTTGGTACATATACACAATGGAATACTATGCAGCTGTGAGGAAAAAATGAAGTTATAAAATTTGCCTATAAATGGATGGACATGGAGAGGATCATGCTGCATGAAATTAGTCAGAAGGAAAAGGAAGATATAAAATGACTGAATTTATTTTTGGGGATATATATTATAATACAGCTACCCAAGGCCAGGTAAAGCATGGGTCAGAAGGTCTTGTCAATGGGTGAATTCTATTGCTAGTGTGTGGGAGTTAGGAGGTTAGGTAAGACAGAGAAGGGAAGAGTGCTAATAATTGTTGGAAATTATAATACCAGTCTAGAAGTGAGCATTGAATGTAGGCAAAGAGATATAAATGATAACCTCTATATGTGTGTTTTGCAGGCTACAACATGTAAGAGAAGGAAGAGAGAGAGGAAGAGAGAAATAGAGAGAAAGAGAGAGAGAAAGGGAGAGGAAAGAGTATAAGAGCCTCCCATTAGACACAGGCTGGGGAGGGGGAAGGGAATTAGAGACATTTTGGTGGGAAATGGGCACTGGTGGAGGGATGGGTGCTGGAACACTGTATGACTGATACCAAAACTTGAATATCTTTGTAATTGCATATCTCCCAGTGGTATAATAAAAATATTTAAAATAAAAACTACTGAGCCCCTGTAGTACCGCATTTCTTCTGTGGATATGTGTTGCAGGACTCCTCTAAGAGCCTCTGCATCTGGCCTGGATTGCCTCTTGCAGGTCACTTCGTAGATAGGGGGTAGTTTAAATGTGGCAGTTTATCTGACCATGTATTCTGTACTGGCTGCTATAAATATTCTCTCATGCTACCACAATCATCGTGGGACTAGCTAGATCTTACCAGCACACTTGCCTGGCCACTTTGGATCTCTTAAGTAATTAGACCAGAGAGAAATGCTGTTTGCCTCCAAGCAAACAAGCATGGCTCCCTGATAACTCAAAAGGCAAGTAAAATACAAAACTACCATGAAGTAGACGAGACTCTTGTGAAGGCTTGGAGAAATATTTAACTGGCATTAGTATAGTCTTTGGTACAGAGGCATGCCATCTCAGAAACCCCCTTCTCTACCCTATAAAGGCATTTCCAGGCAGATCTTGGCTCAAAACATTAGCATATAATAGGGCCTAGGTGAGGTGCTGGGAGAAATTACCTAAGGGTATTTGACCCTTCCTGCTTCCCATAATAGTGGGAGGTCTGAGTTGCAGGGGTATAAAACTAGATTGCTTCCTCTCTGGCTCTCTCTCTCTCTTTTGGGGGCTCGCACTCTTCTTGGGAGTCTAGTCTTTGTCTCCTCTCTACAGGGCCTTAACACGTGGTGGCTGCCATCTTGGCTTACAGGTGGCTGGGGTTTTAGCCGGAATCCTAAGCACTGGGTTTTTCCTGTTGCTGACTTGTATGCCTGAACCTGTGATAAGTAAAGCATTTTAAAACTGCATCGGATTCCTGAGTCTTGATCCATTCCCTGCCGGCCGCAGGTAGAAGGGAACTCACTTCCCAGCACTGTTGGGGACTCTGGCGGCTTCCCTGACAGATATGGATTTTGGCACTTGAGTGAACATCTATCCATCACCTGTACTAGAACATACATTTAAGAAGAGCAAATCAGCTCATCTTTGAAAATCCACCTCCAGATAATGTCTGTTTTATGTTTGCCCCAACGTATTCCTTTCTCTATGCTCCTTTGTTATCTAGTTTGATGAAATCTGTCACTTGACCTCATGGTGTTTACATCAAAGAGAGAATCTGGTTTATCATCTGCTGTTTTGAAACATTCTATGTAACCAGAGTAGTCATTTAGTTCTGTAAAAGTTTGAAGCATATTGACCAAAGCCTTCCTCTATTTATTCATTTCATTTGTTTGTTCTGAATGAGAAAAACAGCTTTGGTTCATAACCTTCACAAAACTGAATTGTGCTTACAGAAAAGTTTAGATTTCAAAATTCCAGCTTGATGCAATTCTACCTAAGGACACAGCCAGGAAAATGTACCATGTCAGTAAATCACTCAGCTACTGCTTTTAGAGGTCTGTGGCAGTTTAACCGCAGAAAAGAGTGCTGTTTCAATACTATTATCCTTAGGGATATCTCCTAGGTACTCCTCAAGCCCCTGTTAAGTCTACAGTGGCTCCAAGAATCACACCATTCTTTCTTGTCAGTATTGTCTTCCTATCATTTAGCCACTCTCCAGATTTCTCACTTTTGCTTTCCCAGTTCAAAATTCCCACTCAGCTCTCTTGGCTCCACATCTTTCCCTTTACCCATAACCCTGGATTTTCAATGGGGCAGAGCCCTCTTCAACTCTCTGTAATCTTATCACTTATTTTGAAGAAACAGCTTGGTTCCTTTATCCTCTGAGATTTCACACTGATGAACTCTTGTAAAGATTTAGCTTTATGTCCTACTTGGTAATTTTTTAAACAACAGTTCATTATTCCTTGGCTATCCCCACTTGAATAGTTTAATTTAACCTTTGCATTCTCTTATCATGATTTCTGCATTTCAGTATGACATCATGTCTGGAGTGGGAACCAGAAGGCCAGTCTACTTTCTGGGGACACTTTAGGTTCACACCCCTGATCCTTGCTTTGTAAAGCTTCTAGATTTTTTACAGTAGGCTGACACGTCAGTGTGATAAATGCTTCCTGTGAGAACATGCTGTTTGTCTAAATGGAATCATTTCTTCCCTCTGTGCTTGCCATCATAGTGTGTATAAAGCCACTGACTTTTAAGAATAGTGATATACATCATTGCATTGAGCTCCTACATTTTATGTCAGTTATTTGACTTGCACCCTTAAGACCACAATGGGTATAAATTCCCCCATATATTAACACTCAAGATATTTATTGTCAGAGATAAAAATAAACTCTACTGAATCTATAAAGAACTTATGGGATAAATAACTTAATAAAAAAGTTTAATGTCTGTGTTTTCATAGAAACTTTAAATTTAATTTTCATAATTTTATAGTTTTTTTAGAATTAGAAGCAAACATCACATTATAAAGCTTTGAAACACAAAATAGGTTTTAAATTGAACTCTGCAGTGGTTTGAACATTGTGGCTTTAATATTTTCCCTTTGGCTTTAAATATTGTGAATTAACAAAATGGAATGACATTGTTTATTTTCTTTTTTCTGCTATTTTCTTGTTAAAATATTTCTGCCTTTCTAAAACTAAGGACATGATTGTCTTCTAAGAGAAATTACACTCTCAAATCACATACTCAGTATTCATTAATAAATTGTGCTATTAACATTGCATCAATTTAATTTTTAAAATGAAGAAAAAATAATCTCCCAGAGAGCCAGTACTTACCAACGCATCTGCCACCTATTAGAATATTAAAATCATTGCTATCAAATTTTGCGGTTATTATTTAGTGAAGAAAACAACACCGACCATTTATGTACCTTAAAGGAAAGCATACTCAATGAATCTTTTAAAAAGAAACAAACCTGTACATTCAGCACTGAGTAGATATCCTAAAAGGCAGATGGTAAAGAGGCCCGGAGATTCTGCCATGATGATGTTCAGGCACTGCATAACCTTTGCTGGTGTATTGTGCAAATAACAAGGTTGGCCAATTGTTCCAAAGTACAAGCTGAGGTATATTTACTTCTGGGAAACAATGTCCAACTCCCCACAGTGAATCTGAGCTATTTCCATTGGCCTTTTAGGTTAAGTGAAGAAAGTGGGCAGTGACTGAGATTAAACCTGATCTATGATTCCTTGAGCTTATGCCACTGAATTGAGGCAAAAAAAAATTGTATCGTATTAGAGTATAGGGCGGTATAAAGCTATTTAGTTGCTTACCTTAAAGTACTGCTAGTGCTTATCCTGGTGGACACTTTTTATTCCTCCCTCTTCATAACGTAGCATTGATAAAATTTGTTGTATTATTTCTTATTTTATTTTTTACGTTACTCCTTGTTATGTGTTTTCTCATCCTCTTTTCCTCAGGTGACCTTAATTATACTGTCAATGCCCACTGTTTTGTCTTTTATTTGTTTTTTTTTTGATCATTGTTTATATGCTTCTATTGCAGATGAAAGTGAAAAAAGTCTATCATTCATCCTTTTTCTTCTGACTTATTTTGCTTCACGTAACTCCATTGAACTCATATTTTGTTGTTCTTTTTGGCTACTGAGTAGTATTTTTTAAATAAATGTACCACATTTTCTTTATCCAATCATCTGGTGATGAGCATGTGATTTGTTTCCGTATTTTAGTTATTGTAAATAATGAAACTTATATGGTGAAATATATGAACCCTATCTCACACTATACATATTTGTGAGTTCATATGTATGCATATATTTGCATATAATATCATGCTTATAAACACATATGTAAATGTTATTATAATAGTTTGTATATTAATTTATATATTATCACTTTATATATACTATTAAAAACTCATAACAGTATACCAGCATATAACTAACTATTGTGTCACTTTTGTGATGCAATTTATTTCTACATGTTATAAACCCTATATTACATCATTATTTTGCTTTAAGCTATGAACAGTATTTTTCTAGTACTTTAAAATATGAGGTATAATTGATATGTTACACCATATTAGTTTCAGGTATGCACTGTGATTTAACAGCTTTTATGTTGTTTGTTTTGGGGCCTCAAACATTCTAGATATATGCTCCATCATTGACTCACATTCCCAGTTCTAGTTGGCTATTACATTGTTCAGGATTGTTAAAGGTGTGATTTAATCAATGGTATTGATATTTTTTACATGGCAATAATGGCTTTAAATTAATTGGGCAAGATTTCTCATTGTATGTTTTTTGTAATAGCTTATCTAAAGGTTTATATTTATATTCTTAAATTTAATCCATACAAAATTGTAGGATTTTTCAGATGATCTGTTTCACCTTATTTGATCTTAGCTAGTTTTCTCTTTTTGATGAGTTTTTCTACTTTTTTATAAGTTGTTGAATTTATGAACATAAAGATATTTGCAGTATTTCCTTATTACATGTTATGCCTTCAGGGTCTGCAGTAATCGCTTCTATTTGATTTTTGATATTGGTTAATTTTTTCCTTATTTTCTGACTGTGTTACCAGAGGTTTATCAGTGTTACTGGATTTTCTGAAGAACTGCCTCTTTATTTCATTAATTTTCCCTGTTGTTTTGCTAATATTTTATCAGTTACAGCTCTGATCTTTATTTTTCCCATCTGACTGCTTGCTTTGGGTTTATTTTTCTTTTCTTCTAATTGCTTGAGATAAGAACATGGATTATCATTATTTTTTAAAGTAAATTAGTGTATTTTCCAGTAAGTCCTGCCATGATATGATTTAGCTTTTTGGTTTTTTCAATTATTTTATTATACCACCATGAGATACACAATTACAAAGATGTTAATGTTTGGGTTTTTGTCATACAGTGTTCCAGCACCCATCCCTCCACCAGTGCCAATCTCCCACCACCAATGCCCCTGGTTCCCTCCCCTTCCCCCAGTCCTCCTCTCCCTCTCCTCCCTCTCCCTCTCCTCCTCTCCCTCTCCTCCTCCCCTCTCCTCCCTCCCCTCCCCTCCTCCCCTTCACTCCCCTTTCCTCCCCCCCCCTCCTCTCTTCTCCTTCCCTCTCCTCCTTTCCCCTCTCTCTCCTCCACTCTCCTCTCTTCTTTCCTCTATTTTTCCACCCCTCTCCTCCCCTCACCTGTCAACCCCTTCTCTTGCTATCCTCTCTCCTCCTCTCATCTTCTACCATACTCCTATTTTACCTTTCTCTCTTCTCTCTCATCTTTTTTCCTCCCATTATTCCTCCTCCCTCTCTTTCCCTTTTCTCTCCTCATCCTCCAAAGAAAGAAGAGATAGATAAAATTCTAAGTTTCTTGTATGTAACATTTCTCTCAGAATTTCTCATTTAATTTATAAGAAAAAATTTAATTGATTTTAAAAACACATTTATGATGACTGCCTCAAAACTCTTGTTAGGCAATTATAAGATTTTATACATTTCAAATTAATTCAGTTATAATATTTTATTCAAGTTGTGAATAGTTCAGGGCTTCGAATTCTATTCTAATTTAATTCTCAGATATGTTGTAATGCTATTCTACCAATTAAAGTTCCAAGTAAGTTGATTCTATGAATTATTTTGGTAGGCTTAACCCATACTGTTAAGGCCTTTAAAACCACAGCTTAATTAAATTGATAGCAAAAATAAAAGTCAAATTCAAAATATGTGACAAATATGATGAAGCGTCAATAAATTCAATATGTAACCCTATGTAAGAGAACTCAAATTGTCTTTCAGACCCACGTGCCATCTTTAGCTGGCAGGCACCACAAAATTATGGATTGCAGTATAAATACTATGATTTATAAATAATAAATATGTATATTTTGATCACTCAAATAACCAAAGTACTTTTCTCATGTACAGTCTTGTCTTCATCCATAGTTCTTTTATTTTTTTCATATTTCTACTTTGAGGGGAGGCATGCCTGGTGATGCTCAGGGTCTATTTCTCGCTCTGGGGAACTAGGCCACTCTCATGTAATATATGCACACTATACCTTTGAACTTTTTCTATAACTTCTCCATATTACTTTCTGTTACTCCCAGAATTTGAAATTTACTGCATCATTAGATCAATGAAAGCATAATTTATCTCTCAGGATAAAAACATTTGGAATTTCCAAAGTGATGAGAGCAATGGAAGAATCTTTTGTCATCATAATTCATTTTGTTCATAATTCATTTTGTCCACAATTCCTGATCTCAGAAATGCAGCAAATAATCTGTGTTTATGACAGGCTACTGAATTATGAGGAAGGGGTCATGAGAATGAACCTCCATTATGTAGCCAGTTGTTGAGAACATAGGTAACTATCTGGGACATGTCTGGAGCTTGTTGGCTGGTATCTGCAATGAGGGCAGTTTGCAAGACAGAGGTCTTAACCTGTGAAACTATAGTTGGGTTATTTAGTATCACAACTGTATTCTTGAAACCCTGCTGGTGTCTGAAAATTGTTGGTTTGGGGAAATTTAAGCTTCGCTTAAATTTGGAAATTGATCTCAGGACAAACCAACAGTGCAGCAGTCGTCCTGTCGCTAAATGGAGTTTAATTATCACAACCTTAATGAATCTGAAAGTGGATTACTTACCAGGGTTTTCAGATAGGAACTTGGATTTTTGACCTTGTGAAACACTTAAGCTGAGATCTCACTTGAGGTTGCTTGTACTTCTGTTTACAGAACTGTGATATAGTAAAGGGGATATTGTTTGGTCTGCCCCTTGTCTGGTTCATCTGGTTGCGGAGGCTGTGAGCCCATAGCCATGCCCACCGGCATGGAGAGGAGGAGCCCAAATCCCTGCTCCAATTCTGGCCAGCATGGCTTCTCCCCACATGACTGCTTTACCCTAGGAGCTACGTTGGTTGGTCTCAGCTGGGGACTAGCCGATTCCTCAGAGACTCCATTGGCTGCTCCACGTGGGCTGGGCAGTGCAGCTGTGCATCTGGTCTGTCCCTTGTCCAGTACATCTCTGTTGTTACTGTTTTTGGCATATCAAATACACCACGGGTAGCTTGCTAGGCTCTTCCATGGCTCTGGGTTCATCCCAGGGGGCCCAGTCTTTTCTTAGGTCAGACCATCCTCCATCCAGGGTCCACAGGGCAGAGCCCTGGGGGTGTAGACAAGCCTATCTCCTGTCTGCCGCCTGCCAGTGCAGCCTGGCACTGCAGCCACACCTGAAACACCTCGAGGGGCAGGTGGCCCCAAGTATAATTCTTAAGGGCAGAACCAGGAGTAATTACTGAGCATTGCCGGGTGTGATGCAAAAAGCAAAAAAGCAAAAAATAAAGAAATAAATAATAAAAATATAATCATGAAATAAAGCTTTTAGTTCAGCTAAAAGTTTATTTTTGTATATGATATCAAGTAGGGATACAAGTTAGTGTTTTTCTTTATGAAGGATCTATTGATGTTGTCCTGTACCAAGTTCCTATGTGCACACACATACTCTTCCTGTGCTCTGTTAAGTCTCATGTCTGTATCTTTGTGTGTGTACTCTCTAATGCCTCACACATGCAAGGTTTGATTTTTATCACATATAAAGTGATAAAGGTCTGATTTTTATCTGATTCTTTATCACATATAAAGAAAAAAATCACACATATAATGTGTGACCTTATAGCTCAACCACTCCACTATAAGCCAATCCCAATCCCTCCCTTTTCCCTTTCCTTGATGTCAATTACTAAGTAAGCAGTAACAGCTTTTTTTAATCTGTTAGGGTCACTCCTAATGGTCTTAAAGGCTATAAAGGACTATCCAGAGGTGCTCAGGGGACCATGAGGTACTGGGGTTCACACATAACAGACCTGGGCCACATCCCTGAACAACCAATGATTTTTTTTTAATCATTGTTTGTCATGATTTTGTGATAGTTTAGTTTCTGGTAGAGTCTTTTCTACTTTTCTGTTTGCTGTTTTTGTTCTTTTGGTGGTGTGGGGGCACACCCAGCAGTGCTCAGGGCTTTCGAGCAGAGCCTCGCAAGAAGCCAGAGGAAACCCCACACCATGAAGGCCGCCATTTTCAGCATCTGGACTCCACAGCTTGTCAGAGCTCCACCCAGCAGAAAAGCTGATCTCTCCCTTTTTGCATGCAGGGAGAGGCTTGGGATACTCTTTAGAGAGTCTACTACAAGAGTATCCCAACCGCACGGCAGAGCTTGGCAAGCTACCCGTGTCGTATTTGATATGCCAAAAACCAGTAACAATTATAGACTTCATTCCCATAACCTGAAGGAATGGTTTGAGGCTCTTAATGTTCCTGGAGCGAGCGGTTGCCTTTGGGCTACACTAGCATGTGACAGGACATATGAAGACGTTATTGGTGCCCGCTCGAGCAAATCGATGAACAACGGGAAGACAAGTGATACAAGTGAACTGTATTCTTGAAACCCTGCTGGTGTCTGAAAATTGTTGGTTTGGGGAAAATTAAACTTCGCTTAAATTTGGAAATTGGTCTCAGGACAAACCAACAGTGCAGCAGTCCTGTCGCTAAATGGAGTTTAATTATCACAACCTTAATGAATCTGGAATCTGAAAGTGGATTAATTACCAGGGTTTTCAAATAGGAACTTGGATTTTGACCTTGTGAAACACTTAAGCTGAGATCTCACTTGAGGTTGCTTGTACTTTTGTTTACAGAACTGTGATATAGTAAAGGGGGTATTGTTTTAAGGCACTAAGTTTGTGCCAATTTGTTATGTGACAATAGAAAACTAACACTTCATTGTTAGTATTTTGTTTGTGCTAAACATCTTTCTCCTCGAAGTTCTTCTTGAACTGTTGCTACCTCTGGGAGGGTAAACATACCATCTTGCGAACATTTGCATATATAAAAGCTTTCCAAGTTTAGAGTTTGCCTTTAGTCAATGATATATCGTGAATAACTTTAGTCTGAACTGAAGTTAGTATCCAATGCTGGTAGAGCACATGCCTCCCATGAGTTAGGTCACAGGTTTTGTTCTCACTGCCAGTGACAACTTACAAAATATTTAAAGCTAATTCTTTGTTCTATATGAATATGAATATTTTATCTCACTATTGATAAATGTGACTGTCCTTTTCCTTTCATATTACCATTCTCCCTTTGTGAAAATCAATTGAGGACTGGGGAATGAGCTCAGAGGGCCAGTGAACATGGTTTGTACAAAGGAGGTCTCAGTTCAATCCCCAACAATGCATGATATCCCAGCTTGTCAGGACTGATCCCCAAGCAACACACTGGTAGTAGCCCCTGAAACCACGGCCTCAAAACAATCAAAAACCAGTCAGTTCTGGAGGTTACACCCAGCTCCACCCCCCACAACAGAATGGGGCGATACTTGACAGATGAGTGTGTCTTCTGAGGGTATGGACTCTGAAGTCAGAGATAAATGACTGTAGGTGAATCTGTTGTTGCTGTGGTGGAAGAGAATGAGCCACAATACAGTAAACATCTACATCTGATGAAGAGGTTTCATTTTTGTGTCAGTCATCTGTGGGATCTATAATAGAAAGGATGGACTTCTGTGATAAAATTGATTGCTCAATATTGTTGCTTCCTATGAACAGAGAAGCAAAGGACTATTGTTCTCATACGTTATAATTGTTCCTTATCTGCAACCTGTGTTGTAGTTATGTCTATCTTATAAACCTGTTTTCTATGCTTCTTCATGGGAAGCAGTACTCTCCCTTTGTTGGTAAGAAATTCCACAGGATTTTTAGTCACTAGAGGAACTCAAGGCGACATTTAAGGAAATGCAAAGCATTATGAAGGAGAAAATGGGTGGTGCCAGTTTAATGAATGCACTAGTAGGGAACTGCTTTTGCCAAAGGCAAAAATAGTACTGAAATGTTAATTTCTGGGCTTCTGTAAATGCTGATCCTGGATATGATCCAGTATAAGAGAAATCAACATGGACGTTGCAAGAAGGTGAAGGCTATAATATATGCATCAAAGAGGGATTCTGATGCTAATATCATAAATCCAGTAAAAGGGTTTTGCTTATAGGATTCTGCTTTATGTGTTATTATTATTATTATTTTTTTTTTGCTTTTTGGGTCACACCCGGCGATGCTCAGGGGTTACTCCTGGCTCTGCACTCAGGAATTACTCCTGGCAGTGCTCGGGGACCATATGGGATGCCGGGATTGAACTCTGGCCGGCAGAGGCCGGCCGCGTGCAAGGCAAACACCCTACCCGCCGGCTATCGCTCCGGCCCCTATGTGTTATTATAAAGTGGAACTTCTAATGTTCCTCTAGCATCTTCTGCAAAGGCCTTTATATTAGCCAATGATCTGCTAACTGAAACAATCTCACAGTGCAAGTGCTTCTAAAAGGCTATTTTTTATCTGCAACTCATTTGAGACAGCATAGTTAAATGGAGTCATAGAGAAGAAGCTGATCATGAATTATCATCTTCATTCAGAGTAACCAGGCACCTCTGGAACATATGATAGTAAAGATAGGGACAATACAGCTGCCCTTTTTGTACAGCAATTATTGATCCTATATCAGTTTTAAGTCCACAGTACTAGTCAGATAGTATTTGATAAACTCGATCAACTGGCAACTTATTGATCAGTAGCAGAGCAAAAACAGTGTGTTAGTGTGAGATATAGGAAGCCTGGTGTAGAATACACAGTCATTAAAGTTTAAATAAAAGTCTTTAGCTTCATGTTCAAGGTTGAAAGGGTTATCTGTAGAGTTATGTCCAAATAACATCCTTAGTAGTGCATATTGGGCGTTTGGGTGGGAAGGAATATGGGAAATACAGACAAGTAATTAAAAGTCTAACATGTTTTCATCACAAAATTAATTTCATTTCATATATTGAATGTGGGTATTAATAACTGAACCTGTTAGGAATGATGCAATTGTTTTAAAATCTGTTTGTTTTACAGTTAAGAGACCTTTAGTAGTTTTGGTCAGTATGTGTATTATTTGTCTATTGTAGCATGGTCCTCATCTGATTCTTGTATTCTATCTTATTTTTTTATATGTGTTAAATAAAATCATCACAAAAATTGGAACCTATAAGATATATAAATAGGGAGTTTAAATAGGGAGCATAAATAGGGAGTTTAATGTGAAAATAGATATGAATTCTGATTTAAAGAGATAAAATGAGGCTTTAAGTGTTAGTACTGTTGATAGGGCACTTGCGTTGAATGCGCCCATCTGGGTTTGATCCCAGGGGGGCCCATATGGTTTTCTGAATGCAGAACCATGACTAGGCCCACAGCCAGGCATGACCCCCCCCACATAAAACATAGGTGAATTACAATGGTCTAATAGTAGTAACTGAAATAGAAATATGAAGAAAATAGGCAACATCTTAGGTGTTAGGTTTGTATGTATGTGTAATGCACATCATAGCCTTTTCAGTAGTTTTTCAGAGAATTTGCTGTCTAGTCCTTTATAAATTGAGGATTCTCTTGATGTTTTTCTTTTGATGATATAATTTATCATTTAATAAATACTAGGGTATTTATTGGTATTTATTGGATGGAGCTCAGAGCTCCATCCAAGAGAAAACCTGATCTTTACCCTTTAAGTTTCATCATTAGGTGCTCGAGATGAGAGCCTTCTTTTGCGGCTATACCACCTACACGGCAGAGCCTGGCAAGCTACCTGTGGTTTATTTACTTGTTATGCAAAAAACTAGTAACAATTATGGACCTCAGTTCTATGACCTGAAGAATGGTTTGGGGCTCTTCCTGTCCCTGGAGCAAGCAGATGCCTTTGGGTTACACTTGCTTGTGACAGGACTTATGGAGATGTTACTAGTGCCCACTCGAGCAAAGCGATGAACAATGGGAAGACAGTGATACAGTGATATAAAAACCTCAATTGGTTCTGAACATGTGTGTTTATTAGGAAAGTCTATTCTGTTCAATTTTCATACATTTTAACTTATGCAAATTATAGTATCTATCTCATATTGCTAAAATTGGAATTCAAGGCATCATTTTAAGATCATTTTTATTGTTATGCACATATTGGGTTCAGTGTTTGGTCTCTACTTGTTGCTTGGTGTACATAAACC
The DNA here is from genome assembly GCA_021461705.1 of Cryptotis parvus. Classification (NCBI taxonomy): domain Eukaryota; kingdom Metazoa; phylum Chordata; class Mammalia; order Eulipotyphla; family Soricidae; genus Cryptotis; species Cryptotis parvus. The sequence continues at coordinate 1,862 of JAJIBD010003365.1, read as the reverse complement.
ACATGTCTCCATAACTTCTTTCCCAAGATTAATATCTATATCAGTGCTTTGTAAATTCCACTTGCAGCCTTTTTATTTTGCTGGGGATGTGTTTTGGGTGACACATGCTGAAACTCAGGGAGTACTCCTGGATTTGTCCCCTGGAAGTTCTCCAGGCACCATTTATGTTGATGGGTATTGAAATGAGATTGGCTGCATTCAAGGCTAGTGTCTTTAATTCTATATTCTATCTCTGGTCTTTTGAAAACCCACTTTGCCCAGCAGTACAACATGGTGGAATGTTTCCAGAAAGACACCAGATTCCTTATGTAATTGGCATGTAATTAACTTCTGTCCATTGGACACTCAGAAACCTTTCACTCTTGCCATAGTTTTCATGACCTGCACATTCAGTTACATGACTCCATGATGTCATGTAATAGAATAATCAATGGTTTAAGAAGCTATGATCTAGATTGGTTAAAATCATCTTTTTTACCACAGGGCTGCCACATGACAACATTCTCTTTTTACATTTTTTTTATTATACCACAGTGAAACATACAATTACAAAGGTGTTCATAATTGGTTCTTGGTAATACAGTATGTCAGCACCCATCCCTCCACCAGTGCCCCATCACCACCATCAGTATACCCACAACCCCTCCTGCCCACCCCCCAGGCTGCCTCAGTAGCAGGTATCCCCTTTTCCTTTCTTTCTCTCTCTGTCTCTCTGTCTCGACATCTCTCCCTTTTTTATTTTATTTTATTTTTGCTTTTTTGGGTCACACACGGCAATGCAAAGGGGTTTCTCCGGCTCTGCACTCAGGAATTCCTCCTGGCGGTGCTCGGGGGACTATATGGGATGCGCGGGATCGAATCCGGGCCCGGCATGAGCCAGCTGTGTGCAAGGCAAATGCCCTACCTGCTGGGCTATTGCTCCAGCCCCTCCCCCTTGTTTTATACACATTGCGGCTAGCCCTGCAGACATTTAGGGTTTATCATGTAAGTCTCTTTTTGTATATTCAATGGTGAGTTCTAGTCTGACATTACCATTGCCCACACTAAGTTAAACACTGGTATACATTTATATCCCATTAATGAATGCATTCATTCTATATCTGTCTTTTTACTTCTAATTTCACTCAGCATGATAGTCTCCATGTCCATCCATTTGCAGGTAAACTTCACAATTTCATCTTTTCTGACAGCTGCATAGTATTCCATAGTACAGATGCCCCACAGTTTCTTTAGCCAGTCCTCTGTTCTCAGGCATTTAGGTTGTTTCCATATTCTAGCTATTGTGAATAGCGCAGCGATGAATAAAGAAGTACAGATAGTTTTTCTGCTATGTGTTTTTTTGGTCTCTAGGCTATATTCCCAGGAGTGCTATTGTTGGATCAAATGGGAGCTCAGTATCTAGTTTTCAGAGGAATGCCCATATTGTTTTCCAAAAGGGCTGGACCAATCGGCACTCCTACCAACAGTGGGTGAGAGTCCCTTTTCCCCACATCCACGCCAGCACTGGTTGTTCTTGCTGTTTTGGATGTGTGCCAGTCTCTGTGGTGTGAGACGGTACCTCATTGTTGTTTTGATTTGCTTCTCCCTGATGATTAATGATGAATAGCACTTTTTCATATGCCTTTTGGCCAATTTCTTTTTTGGAAGCTTCTGCTAATTTCTTCTCCCCATTTTTTGATGGGGTTGGCTGTTTTTTTCTTGTGAAGTACTACCAGGGTCTGATATATCCTGGATATTAATCCTTTGTCAGATGGGTATTGGGTGAATATCCTTTCCCACTGTGTGGATTGTCTTTGTATCTTTGTCACTGTTTCTTTTGAGGTGCAGAAGCTTTTCAATTTTATATAATCCCATTTATTTGT
>JAJIBD010003364.1:170000-252896 GCA_021461705.1 Cryptotis parvus | reverse complement strand
GCAGACCTGGGTTCAATCCCCATCATCACACAGGGCCTCTGAGCGCCACCAGGAGTGATCCCTGGAGCACAGAGCCAGGAGACGCCCTAAGCATAGCCGGGTGTGCCCCCACCCACCCCCCAAAAGGAAAAGAACCATTGCTACCTGAGCAAGAGAGGGAGGGCGGGGGGTCTCTAGCCAGAATGAAGCCCCTGGAACTTGCTAAGTGCTGAGTGGTGTCACCCAGGAGTCTGGAGGTTCCAGAAGTTTCCCAGCAACAAGAGGCAGCAGGAGGGTGGGCGGGACAGGCAGGAAAGAGGAGGCGCCCACCCCCTCTCTCACTGCCCTGATGGGCTCCGCCTTTAGCGGGTTGATTTGTGTCTATTTCTGGGCACAGTTTCCTCGAAACAAAGGGAACTGGGACCACAAGGGCACGTGAAAACCATTTTCCTATTCCAGATCAAGGGGGAAGGGCAGGGAGGGCTGCGAGAGATGGGGCCGCTTCCCGAAGGGGTGGATTGGTTTGAAAGGTGGAGGCTCAGGGACCCCCTGGACAGCAGGGCGCCGTCTCACCTCACCAGTGCGTGTCTGAGTAGGGTGGGGACAGAGTGGTCCACTCCGGGGACTCTAGTGGGGGAGAGGGGAGGGTGTTACAGGTTCAGCTCACGTATACTGACTGTATCATGGTCCCGTGTCCTGGGCCTAGCTGCCTATTCGCTTTGCTTGCTTTGGTTTCTTAGGCAGTGCTGGGGCACCATGAGGTGCTGGGTATCAGGCCGAGACCTCCTGTGTGCCAAGTCCACACTCCGGTCCTCTGAGCCACACCCTCTCTCTAGTCCTGACTTCCGGATGAATTATGGGCTGCGGAACAGATGCCATTTGGAATCAGGAGACAGGACGGCAGAGCAGCGGCCTGTCATATGGCTGACCCAGGTTCCATTTCTAGCCCTGTGTAATCCCTGAAGCATTTACCAGTCACTACAGCCTGGAGGGGAGGCCCCGGCACTGCCAGGAGTGACCCCTGTGTCCCCAGCCCCATGGGCCTGTGTAGCACTAGGTCCTCGAGGTCTCTGCACCAAACCGTGGTCCAGCTGGCTGAGAATCAGAAGTGGGGCCCCTGGACCTCCCTGAACACGGCTAGGAGGGCCCCCACTAAAAATACATGGGGCGGGGACCGGAGCTATAAGGATCAACTGTCCCCAGAATTCAGCTGGAGGAGGGACCTCGGGAAGCCTGGCCAGGTCTGAAAAGAAGAGAAAAGAAGAGAAAGAAGTGCAGGGAAAGCCTCCCACCTCCACGACCCCCCCACCCCCAGTTCCGCAAGCAGGCAGAGAGCGAGATCAAAACCTGTCCAAGTTCCCCAACGTCCGCCTCTCCCTGTTTTAATTAAGCCGCGAGTCCACTCAACCGCCCCTCGTGTGCACAAATGCTTTGCACTCAGCAAGAGGCGCTGCGCAGCGGCTACAGACAGTCTTCAAACAGCCGCAGCTCAGGAAATGCCGGCAGCCCACAGGTGCGGGGCGCCGGCCTGCACCCCTCCCAGTCCTGGCCCCCAACCAGTCAGAAGAGTCACAAGGCGGTCCGAGAAACCTGCGTTGGACTCTCAATCTCTGGACCTGACCCCCAGCAACAGCTCGTCTCTGACTGTGAAGACCTTCTGCCGGAAACACGTTTTCTAGGAGGCCTCCCAGCCCCCCAACATGTATGCAGAGAAAAGGCAAGAGCCAGTGCTGGACACTCACCAGCCCTGCGTGGTCACTTCTATCCGCTCTGCTCTGCTTCAGGAACTTGGCTCACAGCCTTCGCTGTCCTCTCTGTGGACCGGGTTAGACTCTAGAAGGTCAGCTGGAAGCCCAGATCCTCCTGTGGGAGGCCCTGGGTGGGCTCTCCCCGCCCTAACTCTCCCCTGCTGGGAAAGGTCCCTGGTCCTGTCACAGCCTGCCCGCCCTTCTGGCGGCTCTTTCCCACTACAGTGACCCCCAGCATGAAGCACATGCTCGGCCCATCACGCCTGGGTGTGGGCACCCCAGCACTGTGCCACCAGCCTAGTCGTGTCCCCAAATCTGTTTCCATCCAGCATTTAGGGAAGGGAGGGAATAGAGTAAGGGACGGAGGGAGGGAGGGAGGAGGGAGGGAGAGGGAGGGAGAGGGAGGGAAGGAAGGAAGGAAGGAGGAAGGAAGGAAGGAAGGAGGAGGGAGGGAGGGAGGGAGGGAGGGAGGGAGGAAGAAAGGAGGAAGGAGGGAGGGAGGGAGGGAGAGGGAGGGAAGGAAGGAAGGAGGAAGGAAGGAAGGAAGGAAGGAGGGAGGGAGGGAGGAGGAAGGAAGGAAGAAGGAGAGGGGAGGGAGGGAGGGAGGGAGGGAGGGAAGGAGGAGGAGGGAGGGAAGGAGGGGAGGGAGGGAGGGAAGGAGGGAGGGAAAGGAAGGAGAAGGAAGGAAGGAAGGAAAAGGAAGGAAGGAAGGAAGGAAGGAAGGAAGGAAGGAAGGAAGGAAGGAAGGAAGGAAGGAAGGAAGGAAGGAAGGAAGGAAGGAAGGAAGGAAGGAAGGAAGGAAGGAAGGAAGGAAGGAAGGAAGGAAGGAAGGAAGGAAGGAAGGAAGGAAAGGAAGGAAGGAAGGAAGGAAGGAAGGAAGGAAGGAAGGAAGGAAGGAGAAGGAAGGAAGGAAGGAAAGGAAGGAAGGAAGGAAGGAAGGAAGGAAGGAAGGAAGGAAGGAAGGAAGGAAGGAAGGAAGGAAGGAAGGAAGGAAGGAAGGAAGGAAGGAAGGAAGGAAGGAAGGGGAAGGAAGGAAGGAAGGAAGGAAGGAAGGAAGGAAGGAAGGAAGGAAGGAAGGAAGGAAGGAAGGAAGGAAGGAAGGAAGGAAGGAAGGAAGGGAAGGAAGGAAGGAAGGAAGGAAGGAAGGAAGGAAGGAAGGAAGGAAGGAAGGAAGGAAGGAAGGAAGGAAGGAAGGAAGGAAGGAAGGTTGGTTGTGGCTATTGGAAATGCAAACATCCCCAGCTTAGAGACCGGAGACATTCAGTTTTCTCCTCCAGCCTAGGGCCTTTCACAACAGAAAACCTTGCTGGGCCCAAGTGACAACCCCTTTGTTGAGGCCCAACTAGAAATTGTTTATTTCTGACTGAGGCTCCTCTGCCAGCTCCTGGGCCCAGGCGGGGACCGACGCCTGCCTCTCCTTGGTCATCAGGAGAGAAACAGAGAGAAACAGCCACAACATCCAGACTTAGAAGCCCATGGCCTCGCCCTGGGAGACGTATTAGACTCTCCTGGGAGCCCTCCCCACCCCACGCCAATTAATCCTGCTCCCCAGGGGTGGCTGGGTTGCTGCGCCCCAAAGACAAGTTTGAAGCTCTCTTTCTTCATTTCCCAAACAGGAACAAAATGAAAAAAGATGCAAGTGGCCGGAGTCGCTCTCTAGGCGAGGAACAAAATGCAGGCAAGAAATAAAGCGCTGCCTTTCTCCTTGTGATCTCCGTCCAAACCTCTTTTTCTCGCGCTGAGGGATTCTCCCAGCAACCTCCGAGCAACCAGCCGAGAGACGCTGCCCCGGATTTTCGGTCCTCGGCTTTAGAACAAAGAACTCTTTGAGGTTTAATAAAAGGCTGCTCAGCTCTCTGGCCCCTGGGCTGCTAAGATCTAGATGAGGGTCCTGCTGCCCCGTGGCCCCTCTAGAAGGGACAGCGTCACAGAGAGAGGCTTTAGGGCTGTGAACTCAAAGGCAGCTTTTGGGCCTCCTGCCCACCCCCACCTTGAGCAAGAGTTTGGCCAAACAAAAGACTGCAGGGGGTCAAAGGCAGCCACCCTCCCCCACCCCCACGGGTCCCCTATTCTGGGTTTGGATGTCAGGCAGCCCCCTGACCACAACCCACTCCTCCCCTGGCCAGACAGAGCTGAGCGGGAATCTGACTGGTTAGTGAGAACCGTCCGTGGGTGAATGCCAAGATTTCCAGGGCTTCTCGTTGGGGTGCCTGGGGCTGATCTTGCAAGGGAGCAGACTAGAAGGTGGCCTGAAGGGGCCTCAGGGCCCCCGTGTTGGTGTCTATGAACTTGAACTGATCACAGGTCATGGGAATGAGGTGTGGGCTGGATGACTTCATCTGGAGATCTTTAACTGACTCCCTGTGCCAAGATCCCACTTGCAAATATGCCTGGGCTCAGAGATTTGGGTGAGTGTGAATTTGGCACAGATTATGAATTTAGCACTCAACCCACCACGGCATGGTTGCTATTTTGCTTCAGTCCTTTAAATTAGTGGCCAGATATAGTACAGCAGGTAGGATGTTTGCCTTATGGTTGACCTAGGTTTGATTCCTGAGGCACCACCAGGAACAATCCTTGAGCACAGAGCCAGGAGTAAGCCCTGAGCGCTGCTAGGTGTGGCCCTGAAAATATATGCACATGAAAACATGTTTCCCCCTTTTAAAATTTATTTTAGGCACCAAGGTTTACAATACGGTTAATGATAGGGTTTCATGCAGAACACACTCTCTCACCACACCCTCCCCCAGAGTGCTGGGCATTTTTGTTTTTGTTTTTTTGTTTCAGGCCACACCCCATGATGCTCAGGCCTTACTCCTGGCTCAAAATTCAGGAACTACTTCTGGTAGTCCTCAGGGGACCATATAGAATGCTGGGATCAAATCTGGTTCAACCGTGCACAAGGCAAACACCCAGCCTACACTGTATTTGCATGTGATTGACCCCATGTTCTATCCCTGGCATCCTATATGTCCCTCGAGCACTACCAGAAGTAATTCCTGAGTACAGAGCCAGAAGTTGCAGGTATGGCCCCAAAACAAAGAAAAGACAGACCGACAGACAGACAGACATATAGACAGACACAGACAGATAGAGACAGACAGATAGGTAGAAAGATAGATAGATAGATAGATAGATAGATAGATAGATAGATAGATAGATAGATAGATAGATAGATAGATAGATAGATAGATAGATAGATAGATAGATAGATAGATAGATAGATAGATAGATGATAGATAGATGATAGATGATTGATAGATAGATAGATAGACAGACAGATAGATAGATAGATAGATAGATAGATAGATAGATAGATAGATAGATAGATAGATAGATAGATAGATAGATAGATAGATAGATAGATAGATAGATGATAGATGATTGATAGATAGATAGATAGATAGATAGATAGATAGATAGATAGATAGATAGATAGATAGATAGATAGATAGATAGATAGATAGATAGATAATGTGAGCAGATGTTTCTCCAAAGATGCTACCTCAATGGCCAAAAACACACAAAAGAAATTGATCAATGTCATCAGTTTTCAGAGGAATGTAATTAAATTGATTCTACTATTTCAGAGTTTGGAATTTAGAAGTCAGATTAGACCAAATGTTTTTGACCAGGTGGAGCCTCTGGAACTCTCACCCACGTCACATATTGTTGGTGAAGCAACTTTGGAACCCATTCACAACTTCTTGTCAAGCAAAAAATGATTCACACTGTCCACTGACTTTGCTCCTTTCGTGAAGTGGAAGCCTCTGGCTAAAGATTCACCAATGGGTGCCCATGGCAGGCTCACACAGTGTCCCCCAGTTAAAGCAGACTGAATGTCCATGCAGAAATGAGTGAATAAGGGTGGTCTTTTCACACAATAGACTCCAAGAAAGCACACAACCAAGCACTCAGATACACCATTGGGATGGATCCCCAAAACTACACTGTGGATGCTTGTGCGCGTATGCATGTGTGTGTGTGTGTGTGTGTGTGTGTGAGTGAGAGAGAGAGAGAGAGAGAGAGAGAGAGAGAGAGAGAGAGAGAGAGAGATTTGGAAATATTTGGGTTCATCACAAGTTGGCATATACCACTGCATCTCATGAAAAGGGGCCTCGATGTTGCTCAATGTCGGACAGTGCCGAGGACAAACCCCCCTTCCTGGCAGAGAATGATCCATGCTGGAATGTCTATAGCTTCGAGGTTGAGAAACGAAGGCTCCACTCATCTGCAATGACACAGCGCAGACCGTGATTGCCTCGGGCTGGGATGGGGGAGTGAGGGGCGACTGCAAAGGAGCAGAAGAGTCAAGACACAGGCCCGTAGCCTGAGGGTGGCTGAAGAAAGCGCTTTATGCTCGGCAAATCAGAGCTCACTGAAATTGCTCTTGGGCAGATGACTCCGAATGTGAACTTGCGTTAAGGCTGAAGGCCATTGCCTCTCACTCAGGTCACTCAACACACACGGCTCGAACTGGAAATTACCCAGAGCAAACCTCTCCATTTGGAGCTGTTTTCTTTACTGGATGGGCCCTAAGACATCTGAAAAGTCCTCTCACCCTCCAAAATTGGATCCTAGTTTCCAAGTTAGAATTTGAGGAAGGTGAGCTAAGAAGGGAACAGGAGCAGAGGTTACTGGTTCTCCAAAACCTTCCCGAATGATGACGGTATCACAGAAATCCTTAAGGTACAGTTGGACACATGGACAGACGCTTGCAACACTAGAAAAAGGAATGAGCGTGCCTAGCCTTTGTCCCAAACCCTTGTTATTTATACTTGTACCTCCACTTGCTTTCCTAAAGCCCAAAGGCTTAGATTTTTAGTGCGGTTCAGTTTTCTGGTGGGGAGCACTGTGGAGAGGGAGGCCAGGGGACCCTCCTCGGAGAGGCTGTTTACCTCAGTTACGTTCCATAGTGCTCTGCAGTTCACTGACTGTGGCTTCCACTTGAAATCAACAGGGTGAGAGCATTTACACCACGGACATTGGTCAAAGCTATAAGGAAGGGTCACCTCCCTGGAGATCTGGCTGTTTACTGCAGCTCCACCGCCTGTGACTCAGATAGGAAAGAGGACATACAGGCGGACAGATGAGGACCTTGTGGTTTAAATTTATGATCTTTCCTTTTCTGTTATGAAGACAGTTATAACAGCCTGAAAGGCTATTGCCCCCATGAAACAAGGTTGCAGAGGCCAGAGTCTGGATACTGCCATATAGTGGTGGGCAGAAAATTCTGGATGGGGCCCAGAGCGATAGTAAGATATAGCGGGGAGGGCATTTGCTTTGTATGTGGCTGACCCAGGTTCGATCCCGGCATCCCATATGGTCCCCTGAGCACCGCCAGGATTAATTCCTGAATGTAGAGTCAGGAGTAACCCTGAGCATCGCCGAGTGTGACTCAAAAAGAAAAAGAATCTGGATAAACAGCAAAGAAGCTCCTGGGTTAGCCAAATAAACTTGATGTTCATAGCCTGAGCCAGTGGTAGAGGGACACGGGGTCTTTGAAGATGTTGTGGGGGACAGTAACTTTCACATCATCATTATAAACGTTAGCATGACTGACAGGATTGGAGCAGAAGGAGTGGAGTCCAGGAGCGCTACTGCATTTAATTAGTCATTTTAAACCTCCCCATCAAAAAGGGTCTTATGTCAAAATAGACTATGGGGTGGCTCAGGGTGGGAGAAAGAAGATTAAAGGAAACTCCTGGCCAACCAATCTCTGCAGGACAGCAAGGACATCACCCAAATGCATGTGGTCGTGGCTGGAGACCCAGGAAAGCTGAAGAGACAGGGAACATCTGGGGATAGTCGTAGAGAGGCCCAGCAACAGGTTACAGAGCACAAGTACCAGCAAAAGGACCCAGGGGTCAGGGCTCCAGTTGCATATTCCAAACTAGGAACGCATCCATTGGACAGCGACCAGGCCACCATATGCTGGAGGCGAGCAGGCATTGAGGAGTAGGACTCTGGACAGCAAACACTGGGCCGGCATGGAAGGACGGAGGATCTCACACACAGGGGAGGGAGCTGGACCTGTGTACTTGAATAGTTCAAAAGACCTGAACTTTACAAGTTTCTGCAAATCTCCGGGTGCATTGCTCAAGAGCCCACAAGCTCAGGAATAAATTCTCTGTCACACCAACATTACTTTGTTACCCCAATTACAATTTTTAAGCATGATCATATTAAGAATTTGGAAAGTGGGGCTGGAGTGATAGTCCAGGGGTGGGGCATTTGCTTTGCATGCGTCCCTCAAGCACTGCCAGGAATAATTTCTGAGCGCAGAGTCAGGAACAACCCCTGAGCGTTTCTGGGTGTGACCCAAAATGAGAAAAAAAAAAAGAATTTGGAAAGCTAAATAGGGACCCATCCTTTCCCTTGGAAGGAAAAAGTGAATGGGAGGATACAGTGTACAGTATACAGAATACAGCGAGATTTTAGTCAGGCATTCAGAGGAGAGGGAGCAAAGATCTGTAATTAATTGTTTTAATAAGGCTTTATTTAAAACTTTTTTATAATAAAGCTCTGGAGTAAGAACGTTTTCTTATTCTAGTAGGTTGCTTCTTGCAAAAAATAAAATAAAATAAAATCTTGATGACCGGGACCCAGTGCCCGGTGCCGCGCCGCTGTGCTCATCGAAAGCCAGTGCCCGGAGGCCCTTGGTGGCCAGCAGGGCAGAGGGGTGAGTTCGGTCAAGCGGAAGGAGCACCCCTTTCCTGACGCTGGGTTCCTGGGGAGCACGGGCTGCCCTGAGCTGACTCCCCAACTCCTGACCTGAAGACAACGAGGCCGAGTAACCGGCCACCGCTGAAGCAAACTGGAAGGAAAGGCACAGGCGGCCCGGGCTCGGGGACTCCCTGAAGGCCCGCTAGCTCCCTTCACTGGGATTGTGTTCTCCCTTTGTCAGGCCAGGGTCCGCTTCCTCTGAAAGCTGAGCCTGAGTCCCTGGGCTTGGAGTCCGGGAGCCAGGAGGCCTTCCCTGAGGGCCTTCTCGGGCACAGGCTCTGTCACTCCTGGAGAGCAAAGAGAAGGCAGAGGCGGAAGCCCCATTCAGCAACGCTGCCGGGTTAGTCAGGGGCAGGGCAGCTCCCAGAGGGCCACAGCACCCGGGGTGGAGGGTGAAGTCTGTGCTGTACCCCAGAACCATTGAAGTTGGTCCTTCGGGGAATGCGAGAGGTACATTCTCTATTTGTATCTCTCTCTGTCTCTGTCTCTGTGTTGCTGTCTCTGTCTGTATCTGTCTGTCTCTCTCTGTCTCTATCTCTCTGTCTCTCTGTATCTCTGTCTCTGTATCTCTGTGTCTCTCTATCTCTGTCTCTCTCTGTGTCTCTGTCTCTGTATCTCTGTCTCTCTCTGTCTCTGTCTCTCTGTCTCTCTCTGTATCTCTGTCTCTGTATCTCTGTCTGTCTCTCTGTCTCTGTCTCTGTCACTGTCTCTGTCTTTCTCTATATCTCTGTCTCTGTATCTCTGTCTCTCTGTCTGCCTCTCTCTGTCTGTCTGCCTCTATCTCTCCCACCCTACAGCATCTCCCTCTGACAGGAGAATTTAGAAGTCTTGATCAATATAAAAATTTTTTCAAAAAGAAGAAAGTCATCCACAGAAAACAAAGCGGGAGACTTCTCAGTAGAAAGCAAGAAAGCCTTCCTCCTGGTCTCGCACCCTGCAAGGGACTGGCTTTCCCTGTTATCTCTGGGAACCCACTGAATGGCTGGGAAACTGTTTTTAATAAACAAGAGTTCAAACGCTGCTGAGGCTCCGTAGCCAACAGTCACGCCTTAAACTCCAAACTTTACATGAAAACTCTCCGGGTCCCTTTGAACTCGCCTTCCCTCTCCAGTGTTTACGCATTTTTCGAGATTGCTGGCAGGCTGGCCGGGCGCTTTGAATACTTTCCCTCTCTTCAGCAATCTCCTGCCTTCAGAACCCATTAAGGCCCCACTCAGCAACATCAAGGTATTGCTTTGAAGTTCCTGCTGGCTACAGGCCTCTCACACGCTTTGGTTACTGTGCAATCAAATAATTAAATGGATGGGGGGCTGGGGGAATCATTCTTTTCCTTGGTAATTAAACACTCCAGGTCGGTCAGGAGAGTTGGGTTGCCAAGGGAGTGTGGAACTATAAAGACCCCAAGCCCAGAAGCCTTTGCTCCACACCCCCAAGGGAGAAAAATAATAACAAGCACCGAGCCGTCCTCACTCCTCTGTGCCAGGCTGCGGTCTCAGGCCACTAAGAGCTCCCTCCTCCCACCCCAGAAATGGCATTTGCTGGAGGGCAGGGTCCAGGGCTTGGCCAATCAGGTTGTGGGTGGGGGGAAGGCTTGAAAGGAGAGAAAACAGGAGTTAAAGGGAGGAGAGAGGAAGGCAGGAGAAGGAAGGCAGGATGGATGACTGCGGAGGGCGGGTCACTTTCTAAGAGTTGGGTTTGGAGGTGAGCACCCAAGCCCCCGCTCCAGGGTCGGCGCCCAGGACTTGCCTGGCTGCAGGCTGCCAGCCCCCTGAGCCAGTGCCCCGGGTTTGGGTTCTGGGTTTGCTGTGCTTGCTTGTTTTGTGCCTCTGTCCTCCAGGACTCTGCCGGGTTCACTGCGCCCAGAGCAAATGGACCCCAATGGAGGCCCCTTAAGCCTAGTCCTAGTCTGCATCTTGTCTGGCTTCAGCAGGGCTCGCCACAACGTGACCAGCAGAAGGTTCTGATCCAGACCTGCAGTCTTGGGGGTGCCTCTAGAGCAGCAGTCAGGAGACGGAGTCAACAGCGCCGCTGGGGCACCCTTCTAGGTCTAGGACCTATCCTAGCTCTCCTGGCATTGCCACCCCATCTGCAGTGGCTTTCCAAACTGTTACCGTAGTCATACCAAAGATCCCTGAGGCCACATCACTGTGGTGGGGATGGCTGATGATGGAAGCACTGGGGATAGCACAGCAGTCACCAGAATCGGGGACCCAGAGACACCAGGTGAGCCCCAGGCTCTTGGGTAAATGTCACTGATAGACTGAAAGACTGATCTGAGGCGGCGTTGCAGGCACCTGTTCAAGGGATACCCATCCCTGCTGAAAACCGAGGCGTGGTAAAGCGAGGCAAGCCTGCTCTGAGGGTTCGTGCCTGCGTACCTGAGGGGTCACGTGACACTCTCCTGCAGAATGCAGACTTTGCACGTACAGGCAGGCACTTGGGGCTCTCAAGCGCTTCCTTTCCTTCCACTGCAGAAACTGTTTTCTCAGTGCTTCCATGTCGAGGGAGAGGGGTTCACCATTCAGGTTTGCTTTGTGGAGGCAGAGCTGGCTTCCTTTTGGGTGTTGTTCTTGGACCAGTCAAGTCAGGGAAGATCCTGGCCTTGATTGTAGCCATCAGTGTGAGTGAGGGTCAGGCTTAGGGTTATGGGGATCTGAGGTGTCCGCCCCTAGCTGGGTGTGCAGTGACAGGTGGGGCTGGTGGCTGGGAAGGAAGGAAGGAAGGAAGGAAGGAAGGAAGGAGGAAGGAAGGAAGGAAGGAAGGAAGGAGGGAGGGAGGGAGGGAGGAGGGAGGGGAGGAGGGAGGGAGGGAGGGAAGGGAGGGAGGGAGGGAGGGGGGGGGAGGGAGGGAGGGAGAGAGGAAGGAGATAAGGAAGAGAAGAAGGAAGGAAGGGGGGGGGGGGGGGGAGGGGGGGGGGGGGGGGGGGGGGGGGGGGAAAGAAGGAAGGAAGGAAAGGAAGGAAGGAAGGGAGGGAGGGAGGGAGAAAGGAATGAAGGAAGGGAGGGAGGGGGAGGGAAGGAGGGAGGGAGGAAGGAGATAAGGAAGAAAAAAAGAAGGAAGGGAAGGAGGGAGGGGGAGGGAGGGAGGAAGGAGGTAAGGAAGGAGGTAAGGAAGGAAGAACTTGGAGAGTGCAATGCCCTCCCCTTTGTCCTGGCCTCTTGTGGCCTTGGCCCATCTCTCCCTTTCTGGGCTCTGATTATGAGCCATATTTCTCAAGGAAAAGGAGCCTCTCCAAGGTGACGGGGGTGGGGGTGGGGGGAGGGTCTTGCTGACTTTCAGGGGGCGACTTTCATACTGTTCCAGCAAAGGACACCTTTGGTAAACTGAGCCTCGGCTCCCATCTGCAGCCAGACTGAGTGGGTCATCAGCAGTGGTATAGTGTGATTTGTGAGCCATTGTCCAGCCCTTGGTTGGCTGTAAACAGCTCAAAGCAATTAGTCTTCCGATCGCCATGGTTTGTCAACATAAAAGGTTGGGGCTGAGGCAGCCTCCAGATGACACCCACTTCTTGGCATGTCTGAGATAGCCACAGGCCTTTGTTGTTCATTAATCTGCCAGGAACAGCCCAGGGGGTGTGGGGAGGGGGCAGGGCGGGTGGGGGAGGGTCCCAGCTGCCGCCCATCTGAGCCCCTTCCCAGCAATGCTGGGCTCAGTGGGAACCCAGGCCCACCTCCTGGAGAGGCAGGGACCCCTCCCCACCTCGCTGTGCAGGGGGCAGAGCTGGCTCCACCACCTGCTTCCAGCCAGCCAGAGGCCAATTATCCAGCCTGAGAGCTGACCAGGTGGGGGGTGGGGGGCTGCGGGCAGGGAAGCAAGAGGTGGGGAGCAAATGCTCTAAAGGGAAGCGCGGAAGGTGACAGGTGACGACCATTGGCTGGAGGCGCATCTGACATCAGGGGAGGGATTTATTTTCCCCCTTTCCATTTGCATTTTTTCTCTGCCTGCAAAGATGGATAGAAATTTGGAAAAAACCGAATCACAGAAACGACCCAGAACCCCACCCCTGTGAGATAGACCGATTGGCAACATCCAGATGTCGTTTGCCCAAGTCAGGGCATGCTGCACACTTGTGGGGGAAAAGGTCCCTGACCTCTCCCAGCCTGGGGCGGTGACCCTGACCCACGAGAGGGTCCCCGACCTCTCCCAGCCTGGGGGGGTGACCCTGACCCACGAGAGGGTCCCCGACCTCTTCCAGCCTGGGGCGGTGACCCTAATCCCCTGAGGTTTCCCAAATCCAAGCAGATAGGTTAGCAAGCTCTGCAGGCAGCCCGGTCACCGTGCTGCCCACCTTGCTTCCTCCACCTGCCCAGGGCTTGAGGGGTGCATAGCTCAGCTGTACTGGGGGGGAGAGAGAGGAGGGCCATACGGTTTCCCAGAAACCCTAGAACATGCAACATGCCTACGGCCCAGGGTCACAGCATAGAGTCCCTGATCTTTTGGAGAGCCCATTTCGGGGCCACCTGCTCCATTTGCTGTTAACTGGGTGCCTCTTGCTCGCCGCCCCATCCCTGTACAGATTCTACAGAACAATGGAGTCTTGTTCCTGCCTCCGGCTTAGCACCACCTTTTCACCTTCCCCAACACTCATGGTCTTTTCTGCCACCTCCCTCTGAGAATCGACGTCAGTGAAACTGAGATGGCTCTTCTTTGAACTGGGTGCATGTGTTTGTGTTTTCCCATGCCAGGGAAGAAGTACATGCAAGAAATCTGCAGCTGATAGCCCTAGCTTCAAAAAGGGGCCAGAGAGGTCCTGCCCTTGTTTATGTTCCTTTCTGCTATTGTTTAGTTTTGCCTGCAGTGCCAAGGATGGAACCTGGACACCTCCAACCTGCAAGCTGGAGCCACACCATCAAGTTGCAAGTTGGAGCCACGCCTCCCTCAGCTGTGAGCTTTATTCTATTTGGCTTTTGGTTTGTTTTGCGATTTTGTGTTCTGGGCTGACGCCTGGCTTTGTGCTCAGAAAACACTAGAAGCAGCTCTCAGCCCTTGGGGGACCATAAGGGGTGCCCTGATGCAACCCCGGTCAGCTACGTGCAAGGCAAGCACAAAAGTGGTCTTTTGTTTTAGAACCTGTTGACCCAGAATCCTTGTGTCTCCTGATGACAGTGTCCAGGATTTCCCTGCAGGAACAGTCCCTGACTACAGAAAACACCCAGCACTTACCCCATTTATAAGAACATCATTCTGGCTACTGGGGTTGGTCCAGGGGTAGACACGTGACTTAAGTCGGTCCAATGAGGGGCCAGAGAGATAGTACAGCAACAGGATTATCTCTATGGTCCCCCTGAGCACCACCAGAAGCCATTTCTCAGCTCAGAGCCAAAGTACCCCTAAACTACCCGAGGTGTGGCCCCCAAACACACAACAAAAAAGTTGGTCCAATGAGTCAGCTCTGAGACATGCCGGAATTTCAAAGACCCTCTTCAGTTTGGGGCTTCTGAAATGGAAGGAGAAACTCCTAGAACTTCTGCTGGCCACAGGTGTGAAGGGTCCACCTGGAGCTGGTGCTGACCAAGAGAAAATGAGATGCTCCAGGGAAAGGGTCAGGGCAGAAGGTCTGCGGGACTTCTCTGACCCCACAGATTCCACTGTCCCAAACGCTCAGCCTTGGCAGCCAACCCATGCTGTCCTCTCTCCCCCTCCAGCCTGTTAGCTCTGGTTTTCATCCTGAGAAACCAGAAGAATGTGAAGACAATTGCAGGGGACAAACAAATCAAAACAGGATTCATTGTTTATCTGAAATTCAGCTTTATCACACATGTCCTGTTTTCAATTGCACAATTGGGCAAATCCGACACAACACCTACTTTCTTTCTTTCTTTCTTTCTTTTTTTCTTTTTTTGCTTTTTTGGGTCACACCCGGCGATGCTCAGGGGTTACTCCTGGCTCTGCACTCAGGAATTACTCACTCTTGGCGGTGCTCGGGGGACCATATGGGATGCCGGGATCGAACCCGGGCAGGCACAGGCCGGCCACGCCAACACCTACTTTCTCTTGCCTAGATCCTTGGGAGAGGGTAGGAGAGAGGTAGTGGATCGCCTCCACCCCAAAATTGTGGGTCCCTGTGTCACCCCTGGTCCTCTCCACTTGCCTGATACAAACAGCAGCCTCCTCAGCACCTAACTTGGGCTTAAAGGGAAAAGGAGCAAAGTCAGGTATGGGAGGAAGGATGGCAGCTTCCTTTTGAAGTTGTCAACCACTTGCTCCGTCACTCTTGATAACTTTTTTGGGCTTTTGGGGTCATACCCAGCGATCTGCAAGTGTTACTGCTGGCTCTGCATCAGGAACTGCTCCTGGCAGTGCTTGGGGGACCATGTGGGATGCCGGGGATCGAACCCAGGTTGGATTATGAGATAAATGCTGTAATAAATATAATTGGTGCCTGCTGAGGGATCAGGTATGGGGTGGGTGGGAAATGAGGGTCTTTGGTGGCGGCAAGGGCACACTGGTGGTGGGACTGGTGCAGGAATACTGAACACCTGGAAACAACTATACTGTGAACAACTTTGGAAATCACGGTATTTGTTAAAAAAATACAAACCTGGATCAGCTGCATGCAAGGCAAGTGCCCTTCCCACTGGACTATTGCTCCAGTTCACTTTGAATAACTTTCCATCTGGACAGCGAGGTCTGAGCTGCAGGTCTTGGTTTCAGCTCCAGGGAGGGAATGGGGAGAAGCAGAAGCAACGTGAAACAGAAGCTAGAGACAGCACAGCAGGCTTAAGCCACTTGCGGCAGTCAGCTGACCCCAGTTCCTATCCCCAGAGTCCCATATACTACCTCCAAGCACAGTTGAGGGTCATTGTTGGGCACAGAGGCAGGAATAGCTGCAAAGCACCCCCGAAAGTAGTCCATTCTCTTCTCCATCCCCAAAAAATACTGACCTAGGGCTGGAGCCACAATATCACAGGTTGGGCATTGGCCTTGCGCGGTCACCCAGCTTCAAACCCTGGCAACACAAATGGTCCAGTATCACCAAGTGTGTTTCCTGAGTGCAGAGCCAGGAGAAACCCCTGAGCATCGCCAGGTGTGACTCCCAAATAATAATTAATAAAAAGCTAACTGATCTGTGTTTAAACCTGGAAGCCTGCCAGCAATAAAAGCCTGCTGGTGTTTAGAGGCCCAGTGTTAGCAGTGGTTATCTGAAAAACAGAAGCTTTTCACTTTCTGTTTTGATGTCACTGTTATAAATCAAGTGTGTATAAGGTGCTGAGCACATGCCGGTGGCACAGAAGTCCTGGTGAATGAGAGCGCTGACCACCCCTCTCCTGGGTGAGTGTGTGGGCAGGGGAAGAAAGGTGGTTGCGCCGGGAGAGAGCACAACAGGCTGAGCTCAGACTGGATGTGGGAAGCCCGGGTTCGATCCTGGGGTACTGCTCATGAGCTCCCGAAAGCACTACCAGGAGCAATTCCAGAGTCCAGAGCCTGGAGAAGACCCTGAGCACCCCTAAGTGGATTCCAGAAACAAAGAGAGACGGGGACAGTGCTGGCGGGCCCGAGTCACGGTGGAGAAATGAAGGGATCTCTGACGGCAAGCAGGGGCGCGTTCATGGGTCTGACCGATGACCAGGAAAGACACCAGGCATTTAATTCGGGACACACAGCCCTCACTCCCCAAGCAAACGAGCTTCAGGTCAGAAAGGGAAAGGCCCTAGAAGGTCACATCAGCGCCTCTACAGGGACAGGGTCTCCCAGTAGGCCAGGGACGGCAGGTGTGTGCAGGTGGGCCTGAGCTGGGAGCCCCTGAGCTGCCCTAGTGAAGGGTCCCTGGGAAACCTGTGTCTTACATGACTTGGGGGCAGGAGAGAAAAGAACTTAGAGCCCTAAGGAGGGGCGATAACTCTTCTTTTCTTTTCCTTTTTGGGTCACACTCAGCGATGCTCAGGGGTTATTCCTGGCTCTGCACTCAGGAATTACTCCTGGAGGTGCTCGGGGGACCATATGGGACATCGGGGGATAGAAGCTGGGTTGGCCGCCTACAAGGCAAATGCCATACCCACTGTGCTATCACTCTGGTCCCAATTTTTCCTTTTGAGACACTGATTCCTTTGAGATTCTAATAAGGGGGCCAGGAAGATAATACAGGACTAAGGCACTACCTAGGTTCAATCTCTGGCACCACAAGTGGCCCCCTGAGCCCCGCCAAAACTGATCCCTGAGCACAGAGCTAGCAGTGAGCCCTGAGCACTGCCAGCATTACCCAAAATGCAAACTACAATTTTAAAGAATCTAACAAATAGAGGGTCAGGGGAAATGCCTGGGGGACTTTGCCGCCAGGGTCCTGGGTTCCTTCCCGGAACTGCTGGAGCAACACCTGGGCTCTGTCAGGTGTGATGCCAAACCAAAACACTAGAAGCCTTAGGAGGGAAGGAGGTGCAGAAGCTCCCAAACGACAAGGGTTCAGAAAAGTTCACGAGCCTGGCAGGTGACCCGAGGAGGGCGGCGAACACAAGGGTGCCGCTTCACCCCGATTTCTCTGACCCAAGAGCGTGGGGCCACCCCATATTTGCCTGAGCCCTGAAGGATGTCCCAGTTCACTGGCTGAATCCCCGACGCTACCCCCACTCCCGCCCAGGGGCACCTGTCCAAGCAGAGTTTAGCCATTCTGGAAGGGGGGCATACCCCAAGTGAGTCCCCATGGCCGGCTAGAGGGAAATCGCCCAGGAGCCTCTTGCAGACAGATGCCAAATGGGACCGCACCTGGGCTGTCTAATCCTGGGCAGCTGCACCCAGGCTCTCCAGTCTGGCCGACTCACGCTGGCTTGCAGCAGGAGCAGAGCAAGCAGGTGGGCTGCGGTCCCCTTTGCTTGGGAACAGCCCAGCCAGAGGGCTGCCAGGCCTGATTTTAGCTAAAGGATCCTGAAACCCCCACAACCCCCCATGCCACAGCCCTGTGGACTGCAGACTGCCCACACTCATCTTCAGCCCACAATGTCCACGGCCACTGTGGTCAGGAACGAAGCTGCCCCGCGCCCTCCTGCACCATCCGCTTTGCTCCCGCGCCTGACCAGCGTAGACCCTTCACTAAAGCCACCCGTGCGGGAGTGAGTCCATGGTCGTGGGCCTCACTGAAACTTTCTGGAACAATCCACTATTTTGGTTTTCTTCGTGGCCACCCCAGCAGTGGCTCTTGGCTAGGGATTGAACTGAGCCCCGTTATGGAAGCATGAGCTCTGAGCCTTGAACGCCTCCCCCCGTGCGAGGCTCAACGCAACGCGGGTGCCCCTGGCAGGGCCCCTTGCCCCTGGAGAGGCTATCATGCCTGCCAGGTCATTTTACAGAAATGCCTCATTTGAACTCCAGCGCAGGCCCAGACTGGGGCAAACAGACCAGGTTCCTTAGTCATGATTGGTGTTGGGGTGAACCTCAGGTGACCATCATCCCTCCCCCACCCGGGTGTGCAAAGACGAAGCAAAGTTTTGAAAAATATAAAATTTTAATAAAGGCTACATCTCTTTAATTACAATAATTATTGTACCAAGTTATTTTCCTTAAATGAACTCTTTAGAATGCATAATTTACAGTATAAGTAGAACAAAATGCCATGGCAAAAGTCATTGAGTACAAGACTTGTAGTAAAAGGCATAAAATATCTTTATACATAAACCCCTTTCAAAAAGCAAGGGAAAGCTGGAGCCCTCCATACAGGGCGACACACGGGCAGCCCGTGCACGTACAGGTACTGTACTGATCCGGCCAACATAGACGTAGTGCCTTCAGGCTTCCCGCAGACGTAGAGCCCAGGAACGAAGGAAACCGCACGCACACATTAACTTAACACAGAAATCCGGACGTCGGAGGCGAGGGCTGGAGAGGGGTGCCACGGGGGGCTTGTCCCTCCACCGTGGGTGAGGGGCAGGGAAGTGTCTAGAAGGGCTGGAGCCCAGGAACTCAGGGACAGAAGCCAGGAGTCCTTGGAGGGCCGGATAATGTCGGGGACGGTGGGGGCGGGGGTCCCTGCGGCTCTCACGACTAGCCCTGACGACAACCCACCACCCTGTCCAAAACGGTGACGTGGCCAAGGAGCCAAGTCACCCTCACAGCCTGCCAGGGTGGACAAGCAGGACTCTGGCAGGGGCGATGCGGTGGCTGGGCCCAACCTTCCCGCCCCTCCAACGTCAGACAGGCCCACAGAACCGTGCTCTCCCCATCCTTGTTCAAAGCAGCATATGCATGACCTGGGGGGGGGGGGGGTGGGGGAGTGGGGGGCGCGACTGTTCAATAAATATCAGTAAGAATTCCCATCCGGGTCCGCGTGGCGGTCTCCCACACATCTGGGATTCAGAGACCACACAGGGTCTCGGACAGTCCACGGCCTCCTGGCTGTGAGTGGCCAGGCCTCAATAAACAGTCCACGTTGCCTCGGTCCCCGGTGCCTGGGCGCTGGACGCTCACCTGGCCTGTCACACCCTCCCGGAGGCCCTGGGTGCCAGAGACCACCCCCCCCACGTCACTCCTTCTTCCTTCTTCAATTGTGGGGCGTCAGCACCCCCCAAGCTCAGCAGTCGATCCGCTCCACCTTCCCCAGGATCCGGCCTTCGTACATGGGCAGCACCGTCTCGCCGGCCCACTACCTCCCTCGAACACAGCGCCACACGCAAACTTCGTCGCTCGCTTTCTTGAAGTAATACCTGAGAGGCAGAGACGGCAGTGGAGGGGGTCGTGAGCCACGGGGTGGCCAAGCGTGGGACTAGGGTCAGCTACTGGAGGAGTGTGGGCGGCCAGAGAGATCCCCCCTGGCCCCCACCGTTGACAAGGACACCCTATATGGACAGACACACTTCTTCCTACCCTTTTGGGGACAGGGAGGCGGGAGACAAGGGAGCTGAGCAGGAGGGGTGGGGGGGGGCATCTATGAGACCCCAGAGGAAGTGCATGGAGTGTCCCCAAACCCACCAGTGTCAGGGTGCCCGAGGGACTGTCCTTTACAGCCGCTGGGCCGACCCGCCCCTCTCCCCCTCCCACCTGAGGCCCGGAGTGCCCAGGTTCCCAACAGCCTCCTGCCTTCCCGAGACCCAACTGCAAGGGCCGCACTGGCAGAAGCTCCTGTCCCTCCTGTCCCCTGGATGGGCTGGAGTGCTCCCACCCACCCTCTGACCCTTGAGTCCACTTTCCAAGAGAAAGTGGTACTGCTCCCCTGGAGACAAGAAAACCCACTCCCTCCCCCAAAAAATAAGTGTCCATGTTTTCGGGGTGACACTTGTTTTTGTTCTTTCCTACATCCCCTCAGAGCTCCACTGTTCGCCTCTTTAACGAAGGCAAAGCCAAATACTTTCGAGGCAGATAAGGCGAAACAAAGCGAAACAGCTGGGTTTAGTCAAGTCTCTTTGTTCCCGGCTGAACTCCAGCATCGGGGTGATGGGCTGGCGCCCAGGGAAGGAGGGAGCAGGAAGAAGATGGGGTGCAAACGTGGGGGCCCAAGCACTCCAAACCAAAGGCTCTAAGTCCTACTCACGGACCCCCCAGCCCAGCCCCCTGGGCTCTCCGGCGCTGCAGAGCAAACGCATGCCGACCTTTTCCATAACTGCACCAACCCCCCAGTGAGGAAGAGGGCGGTGTGCCCGGGGGTGCCTGCTCCAGGACTTCAAACGGAGCTGCCCTCATTGTGCCCTGGAAACGGACGGTGGCTCTGAGGCTCTCCTGGCGTTTGCCAGGATCAACTGGCCCAGGGACTGATCCACCACCCTGGCAAGCTGCCCCAGACAGCCTCTGCCCGCCATGCCACCACCCATCTCCTGGGGTTTTTTCCAGGGAGGAGGGGGCGAAGACCAGATGGCCCCCTGCACCGCCCCCAATGCTCCCAGGAAGGCACCTTCAGCTCTGCCTGGAGGGCAGGGAAGGACAAGGCGGCCACAGTCTGAGCCATCAGCCGGAATGCACACATTGGCCCACGGGTGTGCGGACACCTGTGCAAACGCCTGGCCAGGCCGCGGAGTGGTCAGGCTAAGTGCCTCGGAAAGGGAAAGCCGGAGTCTGGGGAGTCAGGGCTGGATGAGGCGGGAGGGGCAGGTGCAGGGCCCCGGTGACCCCTTCTCGCTGGTCACCTGCAGCTCTGAGCCACGTGACCCATGTGAGTGCTGGGATCCCGGCAAATCCCGGGGTGGGGGTGGAGCTGAGCCTCTCCCCACCCATGCTGGTGAAGACGCACCCACAGCTCGCAGCCAAGCCTGCCCGACCCCCAGATGCACCCGCAGATAGACGCTTCCCAGACAGAGACAGACTCGGCCCCCGGCCCTGCCCACGGTCACCCGGGGAACACCAGCCTTTCCCGCAAGGGCCCAAATCCACACTTCACTGGGGGTGGCCAGAACCGCGACACTGGGGTGTGCTGGGGAAGGAAGAGGGTCTCAGGCCCCTGGAGGTGGGCACCAGGCACTGCCGTCGTCAGACCCACCCGAGCATCCCCAGCTGGTGGCCGAAGGGGTCGGCATCCCCAGGCCGTGCCTGCAGCTGCCACATCCCTGCACGCCCGTGAGCCTGCATGTGGCACCCAGGCTGCAACTAAAGGGGCGGAAGGCGAGGAGGCGCCTGGGGCAGGCTGGGCGCGTCTCTGGAGGCTCCAGGACAAGCCCAAGTTGGGGTGAAGCTGAGAAACGGCAGGGGCTGGAGGGTGGGCGGCGGGTAAGGCTGGGGGGTCCACAGTGGAGCAGGGGAGACCAGAGGGAGGCCCAAGTCCCTCTCTGAGGCCCGCCCCGGCAGGCTGTGCCTTGTCCACCACACACGGCCCAGCACCCAGCCTACGGACCTGGGTATCAGCAAGTGCCTTGGACCGGCACGCAGGACCTCCCGCTGCATCCCCTGCCGGCGGTCTCTACCCTGCCCGCCCGCGCTTTGCTGGGGACAGGCTCTCCCCGCCCGGCCTGCAGGCTTCCAGCCCTCTCTGACCGGTCACTCTGTCCCCCCTGCAATGTCCCCATCTCAGGCCCACTTTCCACATGGCACCCCTGGCCAGCTCCCTCCTGACCCCACTCCTGGTATCCTGGTTCGCCTGGTGGAAAAGCTGGGTGGGGGGCCCAGGAGACAGACGGACAAGCCCCCAAAAGCCAGGCTGCCCCACCCCTCCCAGGGGCGGCCAGGCTGGGGAGTGGCCCTGAATCTCAGCCTGGGGCGGATGCCGCCGCCCTCTCACCTCGCCCCTCTTACCTGTAACTCCCCTTTTTGCTGAGCTGCTCTTTGAAGTGGCCCAGGGTCAGGCTCTGCGCCTTTAACATCCGCCTGTAGGGAATTTCCTCTCCACAGAAGAAGTAGGTGACCACCAGCTCGCTGGCCTGTAGCGCTGGGCCACCAGCCAGCTTCCTGGGCTCCCTGTGACTGGAAAGATGACAACCCGTGGGTCAACACGCAACGCATGTACACACACATGCATAGACATTCACGGGCCCCCCCCAAAGGCTGTGTCCAGAGAAAAGCCAGTGCCTCAGGCCACGCCTCTGATGGACTTTTTTTTTTTTTTTTTTTGCTTTTTTGGGTCATACCCAGCGATGCTCAGGGGTTGCTCCTGGCTCACACCCACCTAAGAATTACTCCTGATGGTGCTAGGGGAACCCTATGTGATGTTGGGGGATCGAACCCGGGTCAGCCACATACAAGGCAAACACTGTGCTATCACTCCGGTCCCAGCAGTTAACTTTCATTGGGGACAGGGGGTGTTGGGGCCTCCCAGGCCCTGTGCTCTGGAACGCGAACGTGGTGCCAGGGGTCAATGTGGTCACCTTCACCTGCCATCAGCTCCCAGTCCCTGGCTGCTCTCTAAATGCACTTTCCAAGCATGAAACGAAGCCAGGTGCCTCTGCCCACCTGGCTAGTCTCAGTTCAGGGGAGAAGCAGGCGCAGCACAGCGGAGGAGAGGAGACGGCCCCCCGCCACCCCCCGGCTTGTCCTCTCTCATGGCCTCTGTGACTGGGGATGTGGCCTGTCCACTCAGATGGGCACAACAGTGTTCCCAGAGGCACCCACTGGCCACTGGTTCACATTCAGGTTTGCGACCACTTCTACCCAGCTAAGATGTGGAGGATGGACCCTGAGCCGGGTGTCAGGACAGCGGGGGCCCCAGTCCCCAGCCCCTCCTGCATGGCGGTGGGGACAGCACATACACCTGTGTGGAATCCTATCACATCCTCCGTGGGGCGTGCCCGGGACAGCCCGGAGAGACACTCCACTCTTCTGGGGCCAGGCTGGGGCCAGGGCAGGGCGCGGCTCCTGTCTGAGCTGGGGCGAGTGGTTCCTGTCCCTCTGTTGCGTGGCCAGGCAGCACCTGAGGACACAGCCAAAGGGTCAGAGGTGGGCCAGAAACCCGAGATCCATCCACAGGGACCAATCCCCCACCCGGCCCAGCAACAAGCGTCCCGGAGGCCTGGAAAACCTTGGAGCAGTCCTTGGTGACGGGGCTGCCTCGGGAATGAGTGACCGAGAGGGTCTCGAACACCTGCGTGCAGAGCCAGTCCCGCGAAACCACCTGGAACTGTCCCCAGCAGGGTCCAAGCAAGCCCCCCCAGGCCCCTGGCCAGCTGCCTCCCCTCCTGCCACTCACCGCTGCTTCGGGGCCGAGACCTGAGCCAGCCTGCGGCAGGCCTCCCTCCAGCTGCGCCAGGGTGTTCGGGGGGGTCAGCGGCGGCACCGCAGGGTCCTGGGTCAGCGGGTGGGCGCGGCGGCAGCACGGGGGTGCCCGCTGCTGCCCCCCCACACCTGATGCCGGCCACTGGAGCGGTCAGCGGGAGGCCCACGGGTGGGCTGTCCGGGGTAGGTCCTCTTCGTGCCCGGGCGCTGTGCGGAGTGAGAGGGACAGTGGGTTAGGGCAGGGGCCCCAGGGCTTGGCAAACCGCAGGCGCTGGTGTGACGGTCCCACACAAGGGTCCTGTTTCTGGGCTTTGCCCGGTCTAGCAGTGGGCGGGCAGGGGGCTGGCCCTCCCCACCTCACACAGGGTGCGTGCAGGGGTCAGTGCTGACCTGGGGGGCTTGGGCTTGCTTTGCCGCCGCCTCTCCAGCACCCACTGCCAGGCGTCCTGTGACCTGTCCCCTTCCTCCGCCGGCAGCTGCAGTGCCCGGGGCTGCCAGGGCCCTTCCCGGGTGGCAAGGCCTGGTTCCGTGCCCTTCCCGCTGCCGCGTCTGGGCAGAGTGTTGCCAGCTCTGCTGGGCCTGGGGGAAGAGCCACACCACCGGGACTCGTCACCCCAAGTCAATGAAGCGTGTCTCATGAGTGTGTGTGTGGCTGTGCGTGTTGTGTCTCCTGTATCTGTGACTTGGGGTATATATGAACCAGTGCGTGTCTCCTGAACCTGTGATTGTGCGTCTCCTGTATCTGTGCGACTGTGTATACGTATGAACCAGTCTCGAGTCAGTGACTGTATCTGTGTGACTGTGAGTGCATGGGTGTACATATGTGTTTTCTGAACCGTGTGCCCCCGACCCAGCACTGAGACCCCTCCCTCTGCGGTGCTCACACTCACCCCAGTGGCTCTGCGGGCGCAGGCTCAGGTGGCGGGGCGCCCAAGACACTGGGTGCAGCAGTGGTGATCCAGGCCCCGTGGGCAGAAGCTACGCACCCTCTGGGTGGCCTCGGCCTCCAGCTCCGCCCCTGGACTTGGGGGTGGCGTGGTGGATGTAGTGGTGGTGGACGTGCTTGGCTGGCAGCTTGCTCGCAAAGCCCTTGGTGCCCGGGAGGGCGCTGGCAGCCGGAGAGTTGGCAGCAGGGGGCAGCCGGGCGCCAGCTGGGAGGAAGGGCGGTACAGCTGCTGGGGGGGTGGTCGGGGAGGCGGGAGGCGGGGGCTGTAGCGGCCCAAGCCAGGGGACTGGCAGCCGGGGGTCTTGAGGACCCTGGACAGGTGGTCATCCAGGATGGTCTGCGGGTCCTCCTCGTAGCTGCCAGAGGGCAGGAGGGAGAAGGGGTGCGGGGGTGGTGGTGCCTCCCGGGAGCCTGGTGCCAATTCGGAGCCTTCCTCTTCATCCTGGGGAGCAGGAGGGAAGGGTCACCCAGGGTGGCAGGTGGAGGGCACAGCTGCCAGAGGGGCGGGGCCATTCAGAGGGCTGGGTCAGCCAGAGCTGCACCTGCCAGAGGGGCTGGGCCATTTGGAGGGGGGGGGGTCAGCCCGGAGGGGCGGGGGGGTCAGCCCGGAGGGGCACCTGCCCTGAGCGGCCGCGGCAGCACTGCTCTCACCTCCCGCATCTGCTGCAGCCGCTGCTCCAGGCTCTGGCGGCTCTCCAGCTCCAGCTTCAGCTTCTGCAGCTTACAGATCAGCTCGGCCGCGAAGGTGGCGGGCTCCTTGGGGGGGTCATCTCCTTGGGCAGCCGGTGGGTTCTCTGCAGGGGAGCGCAGGAGAAGGGCAGGTGGGGTCAGGGCAGCTGCTCAGGTGGGCAAAGCGCGGGCAGAGCACACGGCACCGCGGCCGGCTCGGTGCTTTATGCGCGGGCACTGCGGCGTCATGGTGAGCCGCCGTCCCTGCCAGTGCTGGCCGCGGGCAGGAGCAGTTGGTCGCACTCCGAGAGGTCCCGCTTGCTCTCTCTGTAGTACAACCAGCCCATCAGTAGCTACTCTGAAGTAGAAAATCTTCAAAGGCTGTTGTCAAACATCAAAAAAAAAAAAAAGAGGCAGCCCTGGGAGGTGGGGAGGGGAGAGGGGGGGAGACGGGCTCAGGAATAAGGAGCCGAGTCTAAACGGAAAGGGAGCTGGAAAGTCAAAAAAAAAGAAAAGAAAAAATCCATCCCTACGAGATAGAAGATGGGCCGGGAGGCGGCGCGCAGCCATCAGAAGCGCCGGTAATTTGTTTCCGGGCCCCCACTGCGCACTTTGAGACCCTGTTGTCTCAGCAAGGCCCTGCCCTCCCCCTTCTCTGCGGCCCTCCTCCCCACCTCTTTGTACGGAAAATGGAGAAAGCTGCTGCAGGCTAGGAGCGGGGCACTGCTGGGCTTGGCGAGCCATCAAGGGGACAGGGAGCAGCTGGGCATCGTGGGGGGGATGGTGCAGAAAGCCGGCCGGGACACCCCCACCCGCATCCTGCGGCCCCTCCCACCACACCTCCCCGGGTCCCTTGCACCAGCAAGAACGTGTGCCGGAACAGCAGAAAGAAGACTGGCCAGTCTTCCCGCATCACCCCCACCCACAGCACGGGGGTCCCTGCACCCACCCCAACAGTCCATTTGCACTCCAGAACAGAATCAGCCCCTTTATAGGGTTGGGCTACCATCTTGTATTAACACATAAGCCCCACACCCCCCATCCAAATTAGGGGGTTAGATATGTATCTTGGGCGTTTGGGTAGGGTTTTTTTTTGGGGGACTTGTGGAGTGGGTGGTGGTTGTCTGTTATGGGGATGCCTGAGTCGCATAGGAAAAATATTGGGAGGGTGATCCCTGGCAGTGCTCAGGGATCACTACACCAGGCAGTGCTCAGGGGATCACTCCTGACAGGGTGCCAGGAACCGAACCCAGGTCAGCTGCGTGCAAAGCAAACGCTCTACCCACTGTACCCGCTCCAGCCACAACAGACGCCATTTTTCACAGAACTGTTGGGGCCGCGCTTTGAGGTGCTCTGGGGCCCGTTCAGTGCTGAAACTAGAATCAGGGGCCCGCACAGCCCCACAGTTGAGCCGCATCCCCAGGTAGGGAAAGGGGTGGGTGAGGGCCTGCAGGGGGACTCGGGCCAGGATGGGTGCTCCCATCCCAAAGCACAGGTGCCCCAGCTGCCATGCACGCCGTCACCCACATGGATCGGCAGCTCCATACATGAGGGTAGCAGAGGCGCCGCTGGCTTCTCTAAAGTGGGCAGCGGGTCTCGAGTCACAAAAGGGGGCCTGCTCTGAGCCTCTCTCTCCCTGTCTGCCTGCCCTGGGTTCCAAGAGTGCCTGGACCCGGGACGGGGTGGGTGGTCAGGGAGGCCCTTCTGGACTTAGCCCCAGAAGGGGAGAAAGGCCCAGAAGCACACGGGCACCCCTGCGATGGCTCACGGGAAGTTTCCCACTCATGGAGCCCCTGGTTCATTTGACACGCAGCAGACACGCACACCTGCTGGCGGCAGGAGGCATGTTCTGGGGTTGGGCTTGGACCAGGGGGAGCAGCTGCCCTCCAGGGCCTGGGAAGCCAGCAGGGGCCCAGTGAACGGAGGACCAGGACGCCAGCCACAGCTTGGCCACGAAGAGGTTCCTCCCCGCCTTCCCACGGCCCGGGACTCATGAACAGCTGTGCCCTAAGCATCTGCTGGCACCAGGCACTGTTAAGTGTCTCTAAAGACCAAGAAGTGAAGGGAAGAGACAGACGCTGTGTTTTCAGGGGGCCGCCAAGAGGACATGGACCAGCTCCCTTTGGGCAGGCCTCTGGGTCTGGGCGCCCAGAAGCTGCCAGGAACTGGTTTCTTTCTGCTCAACAACTTCCCTTTTTGTGGAAGGACGGGAAAGGGCAGGGGGCTAAGCCACACCAAGAGCTACTCAGGGGCTACTCCAGGCTCTGAGCTCAGAGGTCACGCCCGGCAGGACTTAGGGATCCACATGGGGTGCCAGGGATCAAACTAGCGTTGGCCATGTGCAAGGTAAGTGCCCTCCCCTCTGGGCGATGGCTCCAGTTCACCAACTTTCTCTCTGGGCCGCCAACACCAAGGCTGGGTGCCTTCACGCCGACTTCCACACCACAGGGCCCTACCACACAACCAAGTCCACATGACCAAGCGCCCATTTTCCTTTTCTCTTCCCTCCCTCCTGTCCCTGAGCCAACCTGCCCCTGCCCCACCTCCCAGGCCTTCTCTGCCACCCGCCACTCACCGGAAAATGAGGTAGAGACACTTGGCCGTTGGCCTTGACGCTGCGCTGCATTTCTCTCTGGAGCTGTTTCTTACTGCCCAGGCGGTAGGGAGGGATTCCGTCTCTAGGGGAGAGAGAAGCCGGCCGCGGGCTCACAGGGGATGCTCTGGGCACGTGGCTGACATACCCACTGTGCGTCCCAAGGGTCCCACAGGAAGGAGCCGGCTAAGCCTGGAGTGCAAAGCTCCAGCAACCCCCAGACCAGGCAATGCGGATGGCCAGCTGGGAGAGCGCGGGTCTTCGGTGAGTTACTGAGAACTGGACCATGCTCCAGCCAGCACAGAGGAATCCCGGCTGGAGATGGACCCTTAGGTCCTTGCCCCCCAAAAAGGAGGGAACTAGGTCTCAGGAGTGGGCCAAGGGCTTGGGGACGGAAAGCACAGACCCAACCACAGAGCTGGGCTCGGGGCAGGAGCCCATGAGTCCCCAACCCTACAGTGTCAAAACTGCAATCAGTGACTTCTCAGAGACAGTGCCACGCAGACGCCAAGCCACCTCACTGAGTGCCCAGCACCTGCTCTGTGCTTTGCCTCACCTGAGGCTACAGGCAAGAAAGCAGGGAGGGAGGAAGAACGGGAAGGAGGAAGGAGGGAAGGGAGGGAAGGAGGGAGAAAGGAAAGGAGGGAGGGAGGGAGAAAGGGAAGAAAGAAGGAAGCAAAGGAGGGAGGGAGGGAAGGGTCGGAAACGCAGACGCTCACCCAGAATGCACCAATTCTCATGAGACGGGAGGCCAGCAACAAGCAAAATTTATATAAGCAAATCTATAATAAGCATCGAAGATTACATAAGCACATCTGTAATAAGTAGATGATATGGGTTAGAAGGCACTACGGGCTGTGATGAAATACACTGCAGAGAAAGGGGCGTGGGGGTGCTGTGTGCCCTAGGAGGCATAACGAAAGTGGGAGGGGCTGCCAATGAAGCCCCCTCTGCAGGTGACCCTCAAGCCAGGCACCCCTCACCTGAACACAGCTACCGCAGGGAATACTTTTGAAACGCCAGAGCCAGGCAGCCAGTGCAGGGTACGGCACTTACTTGCCTTGCACGTGGCCAACACCAGATCTAATCAATCCGCAGGGGCCCCATGGTACCCTGGGCACCACACCAAGGCTGACCCCAGAGCACAGCCGGGTGTGTCCAGCCAAGTCCCCTGCTCCCCAAAAAGCCTCCCCTTGCGTTTTGGGGAGCTTGGGCCTATACAGAGGGGTGCTCAGGGATTAGACAATGCCGGTTTTGAACCGGGGCTGGCCATACACATGGCAAGCGCTGTACTTCCTATATGATCCCTGCGGCCCTGGGCCCAAATATCTGCACACAGAATCCTACTTGGGGATTCTAGACACTGGAACGATCTGACTAAAACTCTGGAGTCCCTGTAAATGCCAGCTGCGGCCCAAGCTCCTGGGGGGTCCTGGCTCTACACTTGGAAAGTTCTAGAATTCCCAACACTGAATGAGCACAGTCAGCCCATGCCCCACGGCCAGGAAACAGGACCACGGGCTACAGAGATGCGCACACCCGTCCGTGCAGGCCAACGCTTGGCAAAGAGCAGGCAGAGCCAGGGGGTAGTGTGGTACAGTGGTCAGCGCCCCAAGGAGCCTGCTGCAGGGCAAGGTCTGGGAACCCCACAGGATAGTGGGGGGGCCAGCACAGGTGAGACCCCCGGGCAGCCTCCCCTGGAGACCCCAGCAGCAAAATGGTATCCAAGATTCTAAGACTGACCCAAACCCCCCAAGACCTATTGAACCAAAGCTCAGTGCTTCCGCCCTGGACGAGGGAAGGGAAAGTGGGATTCACACAGGCAGACCCGCGTGTCCTAGTTCCCGCCCTGGAGGCTAGTCCCCACCCACCGAGTTGGTAGGCAAACGCCCGCCCTGCTGTAGGCCCCAGAACCCACTTCCAAACGGAAGCAAACATTTGAAAAATCCGTTTCTTCCAAGGTTCCAAGCAAGAGTTCTCCCCCTCCCACCCCCCACACCCTCTTAGGGTCCTCGAGTAGACCCAAGTCCCCAGCCACCTTAGGGGGCTTTTGGCTTAGTGGAAAGCAGATGGAGGTTGGGGGCAGCTGGCACTGGGGACCTGGAATCCCCCATCTCAGCCCCTCGCCCCCACCAGCCCCTATGAGGCCCCACCCCCAGTTCTAACTTGACCTCATGATCCCAAAAGCCCCCCGAATCTGTTCAATGGCGCCAGGGGCCCAGTGGCCCGCACCTGCTGTGACCCCAGAGGGGCCAGTGCCTTCGCTTCCCAGCTCCCCCGCCCCACGAGGGCACCACGAGCAGGAGGCACAGTAGGCTCTGTGCTGCTTCCTGGGTCCGCACCCACAGGCTCAAGCCACGTTCAAAGGGGCTGGGCCCCCTTCCACCTGCACACGCCCACCTCCGGCCAGCATCAGCAGTGGCAGGGGCGGTGCCAATCCCGGCCCGGTCCCTCCCGATCAGCCCCGTGCACACCCAGGCACATGTCTCCTGGGCTGGCTCGCCAGAAGGCCCTGGGCAGAGCACACACGCACGCAGAGGACAACACGTGCACGCACAGCCCAGACACACAGCAGCAGGGCAGGCCACCTCTGACACCTGCCACTCGGGCAGGAGAGTGGGGAGAGAGACCCCCCCTGGCGCCCCAGTCGGGCTCCGGTTCTGAATGTCCCTCCGGCCTCGCCCATAGGAAGTATGTCAGGAGCCTGAACTCAGCGGGGAACAGGTAGGAGCGGGGTGCCGCCGTGACCCAAATGGGTTGGGTGTTGGGGACGGACCCCACAAGCATCTGAATCATCTGAGTTGAAAGTCACCCCCCAGGCCTGGGCACCCCCAGGAACACCCTCTGGGGGCTGGTCTCTGTGTGCTCTCACCCCACCCCAGGTGGTGACGAGGCAGAGGGGCTGGCTGGGCAGCGAGCGGGCACAAGGCAAGACTGGCCTGTCTTGGGCATGACGGGTCATGCGAGGGCTGGCGCCCACCTTTCACACAGTTTGTTTGTTTTTTGATTTTTGGGTCACACTTGGCGATGCTCAGGGGTTGGTTACTCCTGGCTCTGCACTCTGGAATTACTCCAGGCGATGTTCGAGGGACCATCTGGGATGCCAGGAATAATCCAGGTCAGTCACGTGCAAGGCCTTACCCACCGTATTATCACCCCAGCCCTAAAATCAATTTTTTGATGTTTCATACCAGTACTTCCTCCGTCTGGGTACTGCGCGTGTACACGCACCCAACACCTATGGGCCTACGGTCATGGAATCGTTTCTCAGATGGAAAAAAAAGGAAAAAAGCGGAAGGAGGCCGGACTTAGGGAACCCATCCGGGGTCCTCCGTCCATCCCGCAGGTCATCGAGAACACAACCTGCAGCTCAATGAAGGCTGGACGAGATGCCAAAGCGGGAACAGGCAACAGGCAGAGAGTTTAGAGAAGAGAAAGGAAAACCGCTGGGTCAACAGGTCCGGTGGGAGCCTGCTGCATCGCACGGTCCCCTGGCACCCCAAGAGTGACCGCCCCTAAGCAATAAGCCATGAGCAGGAGTAGTCCCTAAATTCCACTCAAAAAACCTAAAATAGGGGATGCCGATATGCAGAGGAGCAGTTCACCTCCACGGCCTCGTCCCGAGACGCCGCCACAACAGTGTGAAACCATGTGACCGGAGTTAACGGTACGACTCGATCAGAGCTAAGTTACACTTCACCCAGGGTTATTCAAGTCGGACCAAGATGCGGTTCTAGAACTCTGCCCGCCACGGGACATGTTCTGCTCACAGGGAGCCCTGGCTTCAGGGGAATGTGACTGAGAAAGTCGTCAGGTCCAGAATATGAGGTCTGAGTCCCGCCACCACCTCTTCAACCTGTCTCCCATGGGTGCATGGTCACAGACCCACGTGGGATGAGACCACCAGGTCCCGGGCCCGTATGGGGAGACAGCCAAGGGATGGGTCACAGGCTCATATGGGACACGGCCAAGGAGAACAGGTCATGGGCCCATGCGAGATGGTGTCTTGAGGAGACCAGACCACAGGTTTTGGTTGAGGAGACCAGGTCACCAGTCCACGTGGGACAGTGTCTGAGAAGACCAGGTCACCAGTCCATGTGAGATGGTGTCTGAGGAGACCAGACCACAGGTTTTGGTTGAGGAGACCAGGTCACCAGTCCACGTGGGACAGTGTCTGAGAAGACCAGGTCACCAGTCCACGTGGGACAGTGTCTGAGGAGACCAGGTCACCAGTCCACGTGGGACAGTGTCTGAGGAGACCAGGTCACCAGTCCATGTGGGATGGTGTCTGAGGAGACCAGGTCACCAGTCCAATGTGGGACAGTGTCTGAGGAGACCAGGTCACCAGTCCACGTGGGACAGTGTCTGAGGAGACCAGGTCACCAGTCCATGTGGGATGGTGTCTGAGGAGACCAGGTCATAGTTCCACAGAAGACAGTGTCTGAGACCAAGACAGGGGCCACGTAAAACAGCGTCTGAGGAGACCAGGACACAGGCCCACTTAGACAGTGTCTGAGGAGACCAGGTCACAGGCCCATGTGGAACGGCGCTGAGGAAACCACAGCCCACAGCAGGGCTGAGGCGAGCAGAGGGACTACCAACCCCTCAGAGGGAGAGCCCATTCCCTCTGGGAGCGCCAAGGAATGTAGCCTGGCGAGGAAGATGGGACAGGCGCTACACTGGGGTTCCTGACTCTCACTGCTCCGAGAGGCCTACCCCCAAGGCCTGGGTCTCCAAGGGCCATCTAGAACAAAGGCCCTTCAGCTGGAGGCCATGAAGACTCAACTCTCAGGGACAGCCAGCCGAGGCCCAGGCGCCACCTCCCAGGCTCAGAAGCTCCAAGCGGGGACCGTGAATCACCCCAGAGACACAAATTCACTCTCCTCCCCAGCACGCGCTTGACCTCTGACCACCTCTAAGACCCTGGCGCCAGAGGCGCATCCAACCATCCACAGAAAACAGGAGCCGAGTCCCAGCCCTGGAGGCACACCAGGCACACCAAGCTGCCGTCACGGGCCCCACTGGCGCAAGCCCTTCAGACGTCAAACCCCACCAACGCACCCCCACCATGGCACTCACCACCAAAACCCCACCCACCCAGGGGGCTCCACAGCCAGGAAGCCGGGTCCCCGCAAGACGAGGTCCAGAGCTCAAGGGAGCGCGAGCAGCAGGTGGGCGTCCGTGGAGGCCCAGTTTCCCATGAAGTTCCCCCAACAGGCTGCCAGCGCAGGACACTCACACACTGCTGTCGGTCATGGACATGGAGTCGTCCGTCAGTGCGTCGCTGGAGATCTCGCTGTCGTTGGCGCTGGTGGTGGGCGCCAGGACGTAGCCGGCGCCTACGTGGTAGGGGCCCATGGGGTCGCCGCGCCTGAAGGACCTGCAGGAAGAGAATCGGCACAGTCAGGCCCTCGCGGGCAGGGGGCGCCACCTTGCAGGCAGCGGACCTGGGTTTGATCCCCAGCGCCCCTTAGGGTCCCCAGAGTCCCATCAGGAGTGATCCGGAGTGCAGAGTCAGGAGTAAAGCCCTAAGCCTCGCCCGCTACAGTAAAAAACTAAACAGAAAAGGACCTTTGTAGGAAAGTCGGTCACCCATGGCTGGGCGCAGGGGGACACGGGAACCCGCCCCCCACAGTGACACACTGACATTTGGGCCTCTATGGGGAAACAGGGCAGCCCCCAAGCCCTCCCGACCCACAATCACAGGGCGAGGAGGTCTCTGCCATGGACGGGAGAAAGCAGCGGAGACGAGGCGATTCAAAAGACATTGTTTGGGGTTCCCAAGACACGCTTTATTTCAGTGTTGTTTGGGGGCTGCCCTTGGCAGTGCCAGGGCACACTCTCGCGAGGGGCACAGGCTGGCACCGCAGGAGAAAACTGAGCAGTGAAGCCGCTTCCAAGGCAGGTTCCGGCCCTCCTGGGGGCTTCCCGCCCTTTCTCTTCCCTCCCGCGGCCTCGAGGTCCAACCAGAACCAGAGGTTCGTGTCCCCGACTGAGCTGCATTCCTCTGGTGGCCAGTGCAGAGGACCGGCCTCGGGTCTGTGACCTGGGCAGGAAGTGGAAGGGGACCAGGAAAAGGGACAGAGTGACAGCATGAAGCTGAGGAGGGATCTCCCCTCACCGCGGCCCCAAACCCACCTGTGCCCATTTCACAAACCTCATTTTTTCTCTCTTGTGCAGGGCCTGCATGTGTGGCCAGCCCCATCGCCCCACCCACAGTGTACACGAGTCCAGCACCTATGCCCAGCTCAGTCTCAGAGCTGGTCAGGGTGGGAGCGAGCCCAGTTTGTTGGGGCCTGGCGCCACCCACCCCTCCCACATAAACAGCTGAGGGTGTGTTCACGAGCCCTGTGCAGGGAAAAGCAGGCGTGGGCTGCTCTGGCTGGGGCGGGGGGTCCGGTAGGGCTGGCCCCGTGGGACAGGGTACAGGAGTCAGAGCAGTGGACACAGTCTGGGGAAGGTGAGGGTCAGAGTGAGGTTAAAGGGGGCCAGAGCGGTGGCACAGACAGCAGCACCCTGGAACCGCACCACTGGGCAGGACAGATGAGGGACATGTGGGCAGGAAGCGGACCAGGACAGGCGGAACGGATGGGCGATCCCTGACTTCTGGGCACTTGAGCTGAAGAGAGAATATCAACCCCCACCCAAGCCGCTGTTTTAGGGCCTTTTCAAGTGAGGGAGGGGACAGACTACCTCGGCCCATGAAGATGAGCAAGCACTGAGTGAGGGTCAGCACGGGGCGAGGTCTTGACCGTCCTCCAGGCATCACCCAACTCCCTGCCCACGGCTGCCCAATCACCACCTGCTCCCGTAGGAAGAGCAGAGGGCCTGGTCAGCGGAGAGATGGCCATGCAGAGCTGACCATGCAGCGCTGACCCTGCAGGCACCCTGGCTCTGCCACGCTGGGGTAGGGAGAGAGCCACAGGCCGCTTCACACTGGACGAGGCCCAGCCACTGAGAGCCCTGTCCACACCGCACCAGCTCCCGCACGGACCAGTCCACACTGCACCAGCTCCCGCACATGGATCCGTCCACACTGCACCAGCTCCCGCACACGGACCCGTCCACCCTGCACCAGCTCCCGCACACGGACCCGTCCACACTGTACCAGCTCCCCGCACGGACCGTCCACACTGCACCAGCTCCCGCACATGGACCCGTCCACACTGCACCAGCTCCCGCACATGGACCCGTCCACACTGCACCAGCTCCCGCACATGGACCCGTCCACACTGCACCAGCTCCCGCACATGGACCCGTCCACACTGCACCAGCTTTCACACATGGACCCGTCCACACTGCACCAGCTCCCGCACACCGGACCTGTCCACACTGCACCAGCTCCCGCACACGGACCCGTCCACACTGCACCAGCTCCCGCACAAGGACCCGTCCACACTGCACCAGCTCCTGCACATGGACCCGTCCACACTGCACCAGCTCCCTGCACATGGACCCGTCCACACTGCACCAGCTCCCACACATGGATCCGTCCACACTGCACCAGCTTTTCACACATGGACCCGTCCACACTGCACCAGCTCCGCACATGGATCCGTCCACACTGCATCAGTTCCCGCACACGGACCCGTCCACACTGCACCAGCTCCCGCACACGGACCCGTCCACACTGCATCAGTTCCCGCACGGACCCGTCCACACTGCACCAGCTCCTGCACACGGACCCGTCCACACTGCACCAGCTCCCGCACATGGACCCGTCCACACTGCACCAGCTCCTGCACATGGACCCGTCCACAGTGCACCAGCTCCCGCACATGGACCCGTCCACACTGCATCAGCTCCGCACATGGACCCGTCCACACTGCATCAGCTCCCGCACATGGACCCGTCCACACTGCATCAGCTCCCGCACGGACCCGTCCACAGTGCACCAGCTCCCCACATGGACCCGTCCACACTGCATCAGCTCCCGCACATGGACCCGTCCACACTGCACCAGCTCCTGCACACGGACCCGTCCACACTGCACCAGCTCCCGCACATGGACCCGTCCACACTGCATCAGCTCCCGCATGGACCCGTCCACACTGCACCAGCTCCCGCACATGGACCCGTCCACACTGCACCAGCTTTCACACATGGACCCGTCCACACTGCACCAGCCCCGCACATGGACCCGTCCACACTGCACCAGCTCCTGCACACGGACCCGTCCACACTGCACCAGCTCCCGCACACGGACCCGTCCACACTGCACCAGCTCCCGCACATGGACCCGTCCACACTGCACCAGCTCCTGCACATGGACCCGTCCACACTGCACCAGCTCCCACACATGGATCCGTCCACACTGCACCAGCTTTCACACATGGACCCGTCCACACTGCACCAGCTCCGCACATGGATCCGTCCACACTGCATCAGTTCCCGCACACGGACCCGTCCACACTGCACCAGCTCCTGCACACGGACCCGTCCACACTGCACCAGCTCCCGCACATGGACCCGTCCACACTGCACCAGCTCCTGCACATGGACCCGTCCACAGTGCACCAGCTCCCCGCACATGGACCCGTCCACACTGCATCAGCTCCCGCACATGGACCCGTCCACACTGCATCAGCTCCCGCACGGGACCCGTCCACAGTGCACCAGCTCCCGCACATGGACCCGTCCACACTGCATCAGCTCCCGCACATGGACCCGTCCACACTGCACCAGCTCCCGCACATGGACCCGTCCACACTGCACCAGCTCCCGCACATGGACCCGTCCACACTGCATCAGCTCCGCACATGGACCCGTCCACACTGCACCAGCTCCCGCACATGGACCGGTCCACACTGCACCAGCTTTCACATGGACCCGTCCACACTGCACCAGCCCCGCACATGGACCCGTCCACACTGCACCAGCTCCCGCACCACGGACCCGTCCACACTGCACCAGCTCCTGCACATGGACCCGTCCACACTGCACCAGCTCCGCACATGGACCCGTCCACACTGCATCAGCTCCCGCACATGGACCGTCCACACTGCACCAGCTCCTGCACATGGACCCGTCCACACTGCACCAGCTTTCACACATGGACCCGTCCACACTGCACCAGCTCCTGCACATGGACCCGTCCACACTGCACCAGCTCCTGCACACGGACCCGTCCACACTGCACCAGCTCCCGCACGGGACCCGTCCACACTGCACCAGCTCCCCTGCACGGACCCGTCCACACTGCACCAGCTCCTGCACATGGACCCGTCCACACTGCATCAGCTCCCCGCACACGGACCCGTCCACACTGCACCAGCTCCCGCACATGGACCCGTCCCACACTGCACCAGCTCCTGCACATGGACCCGTCCACACTGCACCAGTTCCCGCACACGGACCCGTCCACACTGCACCAGCTCCCGCACATGGATCCGTCCACACTGCACCAGCTCCCTGCACAGGGACCCGTTCACACTGCACCAGCTCCCACACCAAATGGGCCACAGTGCCTGGACCCGTGGCACACTCAGCCCAAGTGTCCGGTTCTCCTGGAGAGGGGGCTCGTCACCCCCCCACCCCTGCCCCCGAGCCAGGCAGATAGATGTAAAGCTCCCTCTCTGGGGCAGAAACAGGCAGGGCAGGTCAGTTTTCCAGGGCTCCTTCCCTAGCTTGTGGCCCAGGAAGCCCTGCCATCCCTCTGCTGGGCACCACAGAGCCAAGGCTAAGAGCAGGCGCAGGGCACGGGCATGAGGCCCCTGCAGGCCCCCAAAGGCTGGGGGTGGTTGCTGCAGGGAGGGGGAACCCCAGCACGACCTCCCACTGCGGCTGTGCACAGACACGGAGCCACAGGCAGGGGGTATAGCCATAGCCATGGGGGGCACAGTGTGGCCACATGGTGGGGTGCGGGACTCACCGAGCCTGTCCCGAGGGTCTCCTCATGCTGGAAGCAGGTGCTCAAGACTCTCCTGTTCACAGCAGAGACAAGATCGAACGGCCTCTCACAGCCTTCAGTTGCTCTTGCCGCCCCACCGGCATTACTATATTGGGGGGGGGTGTTTTGGGGGGCCACACCCGGCATTGCAGGAGTCTACTCCTGGCTCTGGACTCGGGGACCAGTCAGGGTGTGGGAGATGGAACGTGGCATTCCTGCACCAGGCTGTGCCACCGCTGTCCTCTCTCACCGGCCCGGCCATCCCTGTGGCTTTGGGGCAGCGACAAGGTCCTCGCCAGCCCAGCACCACAGCCCGACACAAACTCCCCTCGCTCTTCAAGGCACAGATCCCAAGGGCAAGCCCACCGCCCTCACTCGCCAGACAGGGCTTCTGTGAGTGAGCAGAGGCTACCAGACGCTCACCGGGACAGAGCTGGGAGCTGTGGTCACTGCCTGGACTTCCCTGGCAAGGGTGGACGGAACCCCAAGTTCTGAGAACCCATGAAACAACCACATCAGGGGCAGGAGCGATAGCCCAGCGGGTAGGGCATTTGCCTTGCACGCGGCCGGGCCATGCCGGCCCAGGTTCGATCCCGGCATCCCATATGGTCCCTGAGCACCGCCAGGAGTGATTCCTGAGTGCAGAGCCAGGGAGTAACCTCTGAGCATTGCCAGGTGTGACCCAAAAAAGAAAAAAAAAAGAAAGAAACAACCACATCAACTTAAAAACAGTAGATCGAAGCTGTTTCCCAGGACTATGGGAAAAAATGGTGGGCCTCAAACCCAGCACCACAAAGGGTTCCCCCGCGGAGTGATTCCTGAGCTGGGGAATAAACCCCGAGCACCGCTGAGTGTAGCCCCCAAACAGGTTACAGTAAGGCCACTGGATTTGAGGCAGAAAGGGGGACCCAGGGAGTCACCCGCAGGCACTCCACCCTATCCTCCTTCCCCAGCCGCTCACACAGGAAGGGTCTGGGCACCTGGCTCCTCACATGCATCCCGAGGTCATTCTTGCTCAGGTCGTTTATGGAGACCAGCCCTAGCCTGGTCAGGCCACTGGGCCACCTGCACACCAGAGGCCTTTGCCCCAGGATGCGCCGGGCTTGTCTACCCCAACTCCTGACACCCACTCCGTGAGGACACACAAAGGCCCCACGGTAAACACGGGCCTTGGTGCCGGCCAGTGCTCTGGGCACCCAGCTGCCTGCGCCCTCCCGGAGGGGTCCTGTTCCTCTCCCCACCTCAGCTCCCACCCCCAGTCCCTGCTTCTGTCTGTAGAGAGGCCAGGGGTGGGCAGGATCCCACTGGACCCAGGACTCACGGCAAAGACACCAGTGTCCCAAGGCAAGGTGGGGGGAAGAGTTTATGACTTTACACATGAATGTGGGCTGGAGCCCAAGAGCCACTCTTGGGAAGTGATGGCGGAGCAGCTGCCCTGTCGGGCCGTCACTACCGACTCGTCCCATCATGTCTGCTCCCCACAGGCTCTTCAGGGGCGCTCGTGTTTACTGCTCTGGTCCGCAGGGCGCGGGCATGAGCAAGAAGGGACGGTGCCCCTTCATTTCACAGAGGGCAAAGGGGGGTTCAGGAGGGTGTCCTCCCCGAGGGAGGGCAGGGACAGTCCACTGCACTGCCTGCGACAGCGGCTTCCAACAGACTCAAGAGACGCCTGAGGATTGCTCTGACCATTCCTTGGCAGGCCAGGCCTGTGGGGGGCCGCGAGTGCCAGTGAAGCAAACCACCAGGCAGGCCTGTGCCAGTGGTGCCCTGAGCGAGAGAGCAAAGCCCAGACACACCCAGGGCCGGGAACCTGCCCCCTTCTCCCCACCCCACCTGCTCAGCAATTCCAAACCCGAAATCCTGGGAACATTCCAGCCAAAAGCCCTGGGCAGAGGAACTGCGCCCTGCCCCCGGCACCCGGGGAGGGACCCCAGCAGGGCTGGGTCTGCGGAGGCACCCAACAAACCATCCCGCCTAGGTGCTGATATCAGTTATAGAGGGGCGGCTCTGGGTCCAAACGCAACTGGAGAGCCAGGCCCCTGAGGGCTTCCCAAAGCCCAAGACAACGGGGTGGGTGGAGGCCTTAGGAGCCCAGGGTCAGCCCAGACACAGAGGTCAGGGCCAGGATTTTCCTCCAAAATGACCTGAAACCCCAAACTTCAGGATGCTGAAGGGACTCCACGTGACTCTGGCAAAAGCCAATAGGGGTCCACTGAGGTGCAGACCAGGAAACTGGCTATATGAGCGCCCCCTGGTGGGCAGCGTGCGAACTTGTTTCTCCCTGCAGAATCAGTGCCCCCCAAATCCTGGCCCCTTAATAAGCTGGGACCTGACGACCACCAGGGGGTCCTTTCCCATGGGACTCCTGGAGGCCCAGTCAGTCCTGAACCCATAGGTAAGTAAATACACAGGGGACGGTAAAACAGGCCACTCAGATGATAATCAAGGACCGGCCTACCCACAACCCCACGGGCCCTGTCTATCAAAAGCCATCTAGAAAGAACCTGAGTCTTGTTTTTTAGAACTGAAAGAGGGAGAGAGAGAACGAGAAGACCCCACCCTAACAGGAGGTCTGAAATTGCCCCCAGCGGTCCAGGCTCCTAAAGCCCGACAGTGTTGTTCCGTGCTGGTCTCTTTTTTTAAGTCTCGAGAGGAGAAAGGACTCAGGGGCCAGGGGCCTCTTCTCCGCGGGCACCGAGGCCTGGCTGGAGGGCGGCCAGGGCTCTGAGAACCTAGGAATGTGCCAGCAAAGTCTCAAGTGTCCGCTGGGTCCTCCCGAGGCCCTGCCCTCCTGTGGAGGGCTCACACGGCACGCGGCAACGCTCTCATTCCACAGATAACCACACGCTCCACAGCACCCCCCCAACATCCCACTTACCCAACTTTGAGGGTCTCCACCATCAGCACCCAGCTGCCT
The DNA here is from genome assembly GCA_021461705.1 of Cryptotis parvus. NCBI lineage: Eukaryota > Metazoa > Chordata > Mammalia > Eulipotyphla > Soricidae > Cryptotis > Cryptotis parvus. The sequence goes on along the minus strand of JAJIBD010003364.1, from coordinate 212,873 downwards.
CGCAGCCACCTGAACCCTGAACCCCGCTCTCGGGAAGGCGTGGCCGCCAGCCCCTTCCCTTCCCCCAGCCCGCCCTCAGGATGTGGTGATTCAGAGCCCTCTGAGGCTGCAGCTAACTCTCTCAACCTCCTAACCCAGGCCCGGGACATAATAAGTGACTGCGTTAATGAACACTGCTGGCCGCGGGAGCCTTCAGCTGTGTGCAACACTTTTAACCCCATGACACTAGGCACCCCAAGATCAAAGGGCTCATGGCCAGTGGTCCAAGCTTTCCATGGACATCTGTCAGCCTGACCAGCACCTCCCTCCCTCCATCCTCCCGGGTCACCCAACTCCTTCACACAAAACAGCTGCCAAGGCCATTCCCTCTCACCTGTATCCGCTTTCCACAGCCTCCATGGAACGCACCGCAGCTGTCACCCTCAGCGTCTTGCTGGACAGGCCGAGCACGGTGGGCGCCAGTTTGCACCTGAGGTCGGCGCAGGTCCACTCCTCCTCCTCGTTCAAGGTGGGCAGGTAGCCGCAGACCACCTGCAGGCCGCCCAGCTCGCTGCTCACATAGGCCGCGTTCTCCCCGCCGCTGTGCGTACTCGAGGTAGATGTCGGAGGTGAGGAACAGCTGGTAAGCGTTCTCCTCCATCACCGCCTGGATCTCCGTCTGCGCCTGGTCAAACATGGCTGAGTCAATCTGCTGCTTCTTGATGCCATCGCGGATGTAGGTCTTGGTGGCCGGCTTCAGCTGCTTGGCCACCACGCTGTTGTTCTCGATGTACCGCTTGTAGATGGCCTTGGCCACCCGCAACGTCTTGGTGTCCTTCAAGCTCATCTGCGAAGCCGTTGCAGGCAAACCAGAAGTCAAGGTATCCGCACATCTCTCCCTCTCCAGAAAAGTCCGGAAGAGATGGGCACCGTCCTGGTCGCCCAGCAGGCACAGGGAGGGACTTGGTCCAGCGGGTCAGAGGGGAATCCGAGAGGCCCGCCCCTCGGGCTCGCCCAAGCCATCCTCATTGCGCCGGGCGGGGGAGGGACAGGCATGGGCTTGGGGAGCTGGCCCTTGGCTCCCCCCGCCTGGCACGGCGGCGGGTTCTCCCCCCTCCCCTCCCGGGCACCGGGGGCCTGAGGGGCATCCTCCCGAAAGCTGCTACTGGGGTCCGGGAGTCGCGGCAGCAGCAAGGCGGCGCTGCTCATGGCGACGCGGCTGCTCTGGCTCGCGCGGAGTTTGGGTCCTTCCCTTCTTTTCCTTTTTTGGGGGTTGTTTTTCTTCCTCTTCTTTTTTTCCTCTCCCCTTCCAGTTCCTCTCCGCAATCAGCGTGGCCTCTTCTCAAGTCAGCAGGGGCTCATCTGAGCCTCCCTCTGCGAAGAAAAGGAAGGGGAGGGGGGTGGGCAGGAAAAAAAAGGGTATTGATCTAATCAAAACCAGATCTCCCCAACATCAAAGCAAGAAAGTAAACAGGCTTTTCAACTCCTCAAATTCAAATCAAGCAGCGCAGCTATCTACGAGTGCTCATCTAAAGTATCAGACGCTGCGTTTTCAAAGGAGGAAACCCGAGCCCCCTCCTCCTTCCCCAGCCCACGGGGCTGGGGGGCCGCTAGGGGCGGGGAAGGTGACGGGGACCCGGGGGTGCCGCTGGTGGAAGACTTGACCCTCCCGAGCCCCAGTGGGCCCTGCAGCACGCCGGCACCCCTGCCCGCTCCCCACCCCCCGCGCCGCGCCCTCCCCGGGAGCACCGACTCCAAAGACGCACCCCGGAGCCGCCGGGGCTGCGAGCAGGTGAAACCAATTTCGGTCAATTTCCCACTCGGCTCTCGGCACAGATAAGTCGAGCTTCAAACGTGCCCTTCGCCGGCATCTGGTTCCCATTCCCCCTACCCTTCCCACTTCTTAAAAATGCACAAGGTCCTCGACCCGGGAACGCAGCTCGCCCGCCCCACACCAGCTGGGAAGAGACGACAGCCCGGCCCAGCCCCGCGCTCCGCCCTGCTCCCGAAGCCGACTCCGTCTACACCTCTGTCCACCCACTCCCACGCCAGAAAGCAACTCACTCCGAGCCACTTTGATCTTCCAAGTTTGCGCGAGCGCGGAGAAGCCACGAGACCCGCGGCCCGACCCCTCCCCACCTCCGCCCGCCGCAAGCCAGCAAAACCGGGGCAGAAACCGTCTAAGCTCCCGCCGGCTGTGCCAAGACTCCAAACTCCGCTGACCTCAAGCCAGTGGCTTCTCGACCCCCCCCCAAAAAAAAATTAAAAGAAGTCTCTCCATAACCAATAAAACAGAGCCACTTTCCCTAGCCGGTGGGGGGGGAAATCACACGAAGGTGGGCGCGACCCCCGAGCCCGCGGGGCACCAGGGTGTGCGTGCGCCCCCCGCCCCGAGGCCTGGGAACGCCGGGCCCGGCTGGGCAGTGGCGCGGCCGCGGGGTGGCGCCGCGTTAGCCGGAGCGGAGGGGAGGTGGGGCGGCCCCGTTACCTGCAAGACCAGGGCGACCCGAGGCCCGGCTCTCATAGCTGCCAGACGCGCGGCCCAGAGCCGGCCTAACGTGTCCAGCGTCCCCGCGGCCAGCGCGCGCCCGCGAGGGCTGGCCCGAACCCTAGAGGTGCTCGCTGCACCCGGAGTCCGTGCCCCGCGCCGCGCCTCGCCCAGGCTCCGAGGCAGCAGCCGCGGCCCGAAATGGCGACGCGCGGAGTCTCTGTGCCTCTCCCGCAAAAGAGGACCCGGGCGGGTCTCGGGGGAACCGGGTGGGGTGGGGGACTCGGGGCGCCCGGGATCGGGGCCGCTGGGGCGCGCAGACTAAGCCTCTGCCAGCGATCGGGGCCCCTAAGCCGCCGGCCGGGAGGGGAGGAGGGCGCGGAGGGAGGGGAGGGGAGGGGGGCTGGAGGGCGCCGCCACCCTTTCATCCCACCTTCCAAAGCCGCCCCGCGCGCACTCACCCTGACTCACATCCCCAACAGCGGCAGCGCAGCGACCCCGGCTCGGGGTGGTAAGGGGGGTGGGAGCTGCCCCCCTCTCCGCCCCCGCCACTTGCTGAAGTCTCCGGGCTCGCCCACCCCCCCAAACCGGGAGGGATTCGGGGGCGCTCGGGGCGGCCGGGTCAAGCCCCGGAGCTGCGGGCGCCGGGCCCGTGGCTCCCCCTCCGCGCCCTCCCCGGGAGCGCCCCGAAATAGCCGACCCGCCAACTTCAAAGCGCCGCTCGGGCACATCAAAGCGCGCAGCGACCGCCCCGCCGCCGCCCGGGCACTCACCACGGGTCGAGCGCGCGCTCCGCGGCGAGACCTCGCAGGCGCCCCCGCGCAGGGCCCCGGGCCCGGCCCCCGGCTCGGCTCGCAGCGGCAGCCCCGGGCCCCCTGGGCCGGTCTGGGCGTCGGGAACATGGGGAGTCGCGCGGCCGAGGAAGGAGGGGGGGGGGCGGGGGAGGCGGTGCGGGGAGCAACAATCCCGGGATGCGAGCGAGCTCCACCGGCCGAGGAGGGCGAAGCGCCGCGACCCCGCCGCCCCCTTTTATGCAAAAGATCCGAATGGGCCTCCGCCCCCGCCGCGGCCGCCCCCGGCCCCTCCGGCCCCCGCCTGGCCGGGCTTTCAAGCCAGGTCCAGTTTCCAGCAGTCACTCCGCGCACCAAATGTCCTCCGGGCGCTTCCAACAAAAACTGCGCCGTGGATTTAACTGTGCACTTCAAAGGCGCGAGCCGAGCGCACGGTCCTGAAAGGGAGGTACGCGCCGGCCGCGCCCCCGCTGCCCCCGCCCCGGACCCCCGCCGTCCCGGAGGGGAGGGGGCCGTCCGACTCGCACCCCCGCTCGCCGTCGGGTCACGGCTCGGTCCGACCCCATCGGCCCCCGGCGCCCGCGACGCGGCTGGCGCGCCCTCGCCCCCTGCCCAAGGGGTCCTTTCTTTGAAGCGGCTCGGCTGGGGCCGCGCCTCCCCCCACCTTTTTACAGCAGCGCTTTCGGCTGGGACGACGGGCGCCTCGGCCGCCGGACGGCTCCGAAATCCATGACTCGAAGGGCTTATTTTTATTTCCCGAGTCCTGGGTTGTTACTGAGTTGCCAGGACCTTATCAAAGCGCAGCCGGCTCCTGCCGACTCCCCCGGGCCGGGCTGGGGAAAGCCAGTGATCCCGCCGCACCAATCACAGCCGCGCTCGGCCGCGCCTCTCGCCGCCTTAAAGGGACAGCGCCCCGCGCCCGCCCCGGCCCCCCCCCCGCCGCACGCTCGGCTCCCGCGTTAACCCTTCCCGGGCCTTCCTCCGCCCCCTGCCCGGCCGCCGCGGCCCCACGGGCGCTCTTGGCCCGAGTCTTTCAAGTTCCCCGGCCTCTGGGCGGCTCAGCCTTTGCTCCCGCCCCCTGCCCCGGCCCTCCCCAGCTCGGAAAAGCAACAGTTTAGGGGTAGCGTTCTGTCCATCGTGGAGTGGGACAAAAAATTGGTTTCCCCGAGCGCCAGTTATCTATCCCTCTACCGGTTTCCCGGGGAATCGGGGGCTCGGACAGACCCGGCGCGGAAGCCGTCGTCCTGAGAGCGACAGGTCAAGTCTCCGGGGGCGAACACGCGCCTGGTCCCTGGTCTCCAAAGGCGTTTGCATGCCTGGTGCGCGTGCGCGCGCGTGGCCGGGTTTGCACTGAGCCCGCGGCGCGTTTGTGGGTGGGTAAAGGTGGCAATCTGCCCTCACAGGTTTGAGAGCGACCCCGACCCCTTTGGACAAGCATGCCTCAGTTCCCGGAGAAGTCGCCCCAACTTCCCCACTGCACGTTCCCGAAATGCACCTTGACCATCTTAAATAACCACTAGCCTCCTCCCCCCCAACTGTTTTTCTCTCCAGCCTCCCGCTACCTCCCACACATTATCAATTAAACGCATGTGGAACGTCTTCCCCCACCACTACCACCACTACTCACGTTTTCAGTGTATGGAACACACTCTGGTCTCTCTCCTAAGAAAGCCCAACCTCCCCCTCGTTCTTGAAGCATCCGCCTTCCCGTCGTCCCACTTAAAATAACCAGATGCCCAGCCCAGCCCAGCATTTATTTTCGCATCTGTTGCTATAGAATGATCCCTCCTAGGCTGAGCTAATAATTAACTTTCATCCTTTGGGGGGAAAATAGCAAGGTGTAAATCAAAGGGGTTCAGCCAACTGGCCGGGCACCCTGTAGCTCACCTCTGGTTTGGGGGTCTGCCTTTTTTTTTGTTTGTTTTTCCTGGGCTGTTTCCTCAGCACTTGCTGCATGACAAGCCCTTTCCTGGACTGGAATCCCCCTCTCTCACCTGTCCTGGCCTTCAAACAGGCCAGCCTGTCTTTTTCCCCGTTGAGGTTTCCTTGCGCAAAGAGAAACAGGAGGTGCCAGTCTTTGCAGACCTTTCTGGAGACTGTTTGGTTCTGGGCACTGTAGCAGGTGGAATCTCCCTCCTCAAACCTGCCTCCCAGTGTCCAGTTCTGACCCTCTGGGCTCACTGCCCCAGGGCAGGGCCAGCAAGCCGTGGTCTGAGCTAGAAACACGACAAAGGGGGTTCAGGAGGGGGTAGGGGAAGCTGGTGAGTCATCTTTTGTCTCCGTCCACTGAGGGTGGGGGGGGGGAGGCGAAAGATGTCAGCAGTCCACTACAGGCTGCTCTGTCCCGGAGCCCGGGTCTCTGGAATGCTGGCGTGGAGGTCCCACGGTCAAGGACACACCCACCCCATCCAGCGACCCCTTGCCAGTTGAGAGCAAAGCCAGCCCTATTCTGGGCCGTCTTCAGGTGGCAGAGGCAGTTACTATAGGAACGAGAGTCTCCAGAGGGAAATGAATTGTCATCGTGCATCAAGGATACAGCACGGAGAGTGTGTGCGCGTTGTGTTGGGGAGAGAGAAAAATCATCACCTTCCCCCCAAATCAAACAAGAACCAGAAAGAGGAAGTGGGGGCCTGGAAAGTAGTACAGCCTGGTGGGGTACTTGCCTTGCACGCAGTTGGTGAGGGGCAGGGGGAGCCCCTGGACCCCCCACGGGCCCCTGACAGCTCCAAGGGCGTTAGGGAGCACTCCTGGAGCACTTCTGCTGTGGCTCCCAACCTTCCCCAAACTTAATCTCAGAAAAAAATGGGGAGGGGTGGTTGAGGCGCCAGTACTGTGGGTAGGGTGTTCAGCCTTGCATGCAGATTACGTGGATTTGATTCTAGACACCCTATAGGGTCCCCCCAGCACTGCCAGGAGTAATTCCCTGAGTGCAGGGCCAGGGAGTAACCCCGGACACTGCCAGATGTGGCCCCAAAACAAACACCACAAGAAGTGAAAGAAACTGAGAGGTGAGGCATGGGGGTGTCCACATCTCGTGATGGCCAGGGCTTACTCCTAGCAAGGCTCTGGGACCATATGGGAGGATGCGGGTTAACCCCAGCCAAGTTGGCTGTGTGCCAGGCAAGCGCCCTGCCCACTCTCCCATCACTCCAACCCCATAATAGAATAATCTTTAAAAGAGGGTAACAGTTTGCTACCTTCCCAGTCTCTCCAGCCCTTCACTACCTCCCATTTTCTCAGCTCTTCCCCAAGACTTTGTGCCCTCATTACACTTGGGGGGCCTCCACAGCAAGAAGGAGATCCAGATACAGGGGCAGGAACAGTGAGGCTCAGATCCACTGGAATCTTCTCAGCGCTCCTTGTGGCCGACTAGTTTCAGAACAGGAGCTTGGTCCCCTTGGATCAGTGACACCTGCCTCCTCCCCACGCCCTCCCATACACACCCTGGGGGGGGGTGTCATTGCCCATTAAGCTGGAGGTTAGCCCAGTGCTAGGCAACAGGGGTCCCTTCCAGCGGCCAGATCGTAGGGTCCTTGTTGGCAGCCTTTCTGGAGTAGAATCCAAGCTTGCAGCCCTGCAGTGGGGCTATCATGTGACCAGTTGTAAGCCTGCAGAGTTGCCTGGAAACGGAAAGCAAGGTGAGCTTTCTGCACAGGTTCCTTCTCTCCCTTAAAGGGAAATGGGCTAGATGAAGGGCCAGCCCTCTGCTCCCACAAGGGCTGGGGATTAAGATAGCAGGAGAGGGGGCTGGAGAGATGGTGCTACAGGTAAGGCAATTTGCCCTGTAGGTACCCAGCCCTGGTTCTAGCCCCGGCGCCACATACAGTCCAGGAGTGATCCCTGAGCACAGAACAAGCAATAAGCCCTAAGCCCAGCCAGGTGTGGCCCCCAAACCAAAATAAATAAAGCAGGAAAAGGCCAGCCTTTTCTAGAAGGATGGACCTGGCTAGAATCCTAGCAATTCAGAAAACAGCACTCTAGGCTCTCGGGAGGCCCTGGGCCAGCCCTGGATGCCCACCAGAGGCTGGAGGCGGAAGTCACAGCTGCAGAGATTTCCCTGGACTTTGCCCCAGGATGTGGCTCTCCTTGGTTTAGTGCTTTCTCTCTGGAAGGCAGAGACAGAGCACCTTTGTGGAGAGACACAGGTGAGCTGGCTGGAGGCTGGGAATGGGGGGATTTTCCTGTAGAGTTAGAGAGGCAGCCCCCAGCCCCCGAGACCACCGTCCTCCCTACAGAGGATCAAGGCAACAGACAGGCAGGCTCCGGGGTCCTCCTGCCCTCTCTCCCTGTCCCCCATAGAAAAAGGGGATGTTCTAGACCGAGGTGCCCTCACGGGTTGTCTAATGCCTCATCTATGGTGGGGAGGAACAAGCCAAGAGGAAGTGACTCCCCCAGACCCCTTTGCCCAGCTAGGAGCTGAGCTACACCCTCCTGGCCATATGCTCTAGGGAGGGACCCCGGAAGGGCTGGAGAAGTGGTCCTGAGCCCCTTCAGTCTTTCCATCCTCGGGGATATGTTGGGGATGCTTCCCACGGGAACACACTTCCCTCAACCCCGCCTATGTAAGGTCTTGATCCCCCCAGTTGGGCGCGCCTGGGCCTGGCCAATTCCTTGGGGCACCCCTCTCACCTGCCTGGTTCCTCCCACTCTGCTGGGCTGGTAGCCCAGGGGGGCGTCTGGACTCCAGCCAAGGGGGAGATGATGACAGAGCCCACCGTCCTGGCCTTGCTCCCTTCTTCCTGTGCCCTTTGTGACGCTGACTGCCAGCATCCACGCGGAAAGACTTCCCTGAAAAGGTCTTTATATCTATAGATTTTGGTTTGGGCGCGGCCACAGCAGAGCTAGGGATTTACTCCTGCCTAAGTGCTTGGGAGCCATTCCTGGCGGCGCCCCAGGGACCATGCAATGCTGGGGATCAAACCCAGGCTTCCCGCCAGCAAAACATGTGAGCCCCCATTGAGCCATCTCTCTGGCCCTCCCAAAGAAATTCCATCCCTATAGGACAAAAGAGAGTAGAGCAGTAAAGCTCTTGCCTTGCATAGAACTGAGCACAGAGCCAAGAGCTGCTCCTGAGTATACCAGAAAATACATACACACACACACACACACAGTATATACACATATTATATATATATACATACGATATATAATTAAAAATATACGTATATTATATATAATATATAAAATATACGTATATACAATATAAAAAAGAAACTGTGTGCTGGGTCAGAGCAGTAGTACAGCTGGTCCGGTGTTTACCTTGCACATGACTGACTAGGGTTTGATCTCCAGCATCCCATATGCATGCCCAAGCCCTGCCAGGAGGAATTCCTGAGTGCAGAGCCAGGAGTAACCCCTGAGCACCACTGGGTGTGATCCAAAAACCAAAACTAAACAAATAAAAAATAGAAGCTACATTTCTACAAGTAGTGAGAAAAACTTATTGTTGATCATCTCTCATTTGTTAAAATTAAGCGCAGTCCATGTAAATGGTCATTGATTCCTCATTTGATTTTCTTTCAGGTGCTTTTTTTTAACTTTGTTTTGGGCCCACACCCAGTGGTGCTTAGAGTTGACTCTCTGACTTTGTGCTCAGGGATCACTCCTGGCAGGGTTTGGGGGATATCGGGTGCCGGGGATTGAACCTGGGTCAGCCCTGTGCAGGCCAAGCACCTTATCCACTGTACCATCTCTTTAACCCCTAACATTTGTTATATACATTAATTTTAATTAGGGGGTGGGCTACACCCACTGGGCGAGGCTCCTGGCAGTATGATTCCTAGCTGTGCTTGGGGGGTCCATAGACGGCGCCAGGGATTAAACCAGAGCCAGCTGCTTGCCAGGCAAGCTCCTTAAGCCCCGAGCTATCTCTCCAGTCCCTAGTATTTATTACAAATGAATCTTCAAACCGCTGGGCCCCCACCTCCCTCCCCGTGCCAAGCATATTTGCAGCCTTGGTCTCAGAGCGCCTTCCAGAAACTGGCCTGAGCAGGTAAACAGAATAGCTGGTCAATGCGGAAACAAGTCCAGAAAGATCCTATTTCTCCAGATTATCTTCCCTGCTCTGTCCGGAGACCACACACGGGGTTGCTTTCAGAAACGGAAGCGGAAACTAGATAGGAAGAAAAGCCTGACTGTCATCACCCAGCGAGGAGAGACGATGGGAGCTTTGCTTCCCAGATAGGTCTGGGCCCGGAGCCCGCCCAGACACTCCCGATCCACTCCCGATCCGCCCGATCCACTGCCGCTCCTCATGATCCACTGCTGGAAGGCGGAGCTTCATGGATCCCCACATTCCTGTCCTTACTGTACATCGGCTTCAGGATTTGCTCTGAGCCTCTCCAAACCACTTCCCTGAAGGGGTCTGGCAGAGTCCTGAGCTCCCTGGAAATACCTGGAGGGGTCCTGGGTTTGGGTCCTCATGGAAGCCCCTCCCTAGGTCAAGTCCTCAACTTCCTGCCCTGCTTTCTTGTATTAGCTGCATGGTAGTGACCACTGCTTCGGCCGTTCCAGAGCACCCAGTGGTGTGATGGTCTGTGTCCCTTCCAAAGGAGGTCATGGCTCGGCCGGAGTGGCAGCACAGCAGGTAGGGCATTTACCTTGCATGTGGCTGACCCAGGTTTGACCTCTGGCATCCATATGGTCCCCAGCACCTTCAGGAGTAATTCCTAAGGGGCGGAGCCAGTAGTAAACCCTGAGCATTGTCGTGTATGACCCAAAAAAGCAAAAAACAAAAAACACTAAAAAACAAAGGAGACCATGGTGGCCAGGGAGAGATCTGCAGGGAAGGATGGTGGCTAATAGGTGCAGGTTCAACCCCTAGCGCCACATCCTCCAGCCCCCAAGCACTGCCAGGGCGGGTGGGGGTCCAGATGGTCCCTGCATGTTGTTGGTACCTGGGTTCAAGCAGCATCACAATGCAAGGCCCAATCATTGAACCATCTTGCCTATATAGCCGAGTATCACTGGGAGAGGCTCCTAACCCTCGAGCAAAACAAGAGAGAATTCTACATTGCTTCAGTCTCTTCAGACACTAGGAGGTACCCTCATGGACAAGTCACATGGGTTCTTTTTTGGGGAGTGGGGGTCACACCTGGCGGTGCTCAGGGGTTGTTCCTGGCTCTGCAATCAGGAATTACTCCTAGCAGTGCTCGGGGACCATATGGGATGCCGGGATCGAACCCAGGTCTGGTTACTGCTCCGGCCCCTATTCATGGGTTCATTTTGATCTGAGCACGACCAGGCTTATCTGCCCCGTCTTCTCAAATCCCTTTTATTTACCTGATTCTCACCCGATGATCGCCCCCTCCCTCCCTACCGCTCTTTCTCCTCCTCCCTTCCCTGCCCCCCACTAAGAATGTTCTTTTTTCAGGGCTCCTCTGCCCTACACTGTTCTCCTGGGCACTTTTCTTATCCTTTTCACAGTTTCAAGCGCCACTGGAGAGTTTCTGTGACAATCCCGAATCACTGTCACTGTGACCAGGGTATGGCTCAGTGGGGGACATTTGCCCTGCCTGCCCAGGGGCTGATCTCTGACCACAAGAACCAAAAACACAACATCACACTGCCTGTCAGCGCTGTCCAAGATGGCCCCTTTTACTATAAACAGCCCTGTTGGTTCAGGACTGGAGAGACAGTCCTGTGGGTTACGGCGCTTGCCTTACACACGACAGTTGTGGGTTCAATCCCCAGCCCCACACATGGCCCCCTGAGTCCTGCGTGCAGAGCCAAGGGTTAAGTTCTGAGCACAACAAACAAACAAACAACAAACAAACGAAACCAACAATAACCACCAAAGTCCAGTTCCACACTGGTTCTAGCTGCTGCTAGGGTGTCCCATAGCCCCGTGGCTGGTGGCCACCATATTGGACAGTCTGTATTTGTAGGGAGTCCCACCCCCAAAACTGCAGGACCCGTTTGGTCTCCGACGCACTGGTGCTAACGTGACTTCGTGCTGTTCTCATCTGTCTGGGAAGTTGCGAGACGCCCGGAGCCACTGCGCCTCTTGCCTTCTCTCGTATCATCCCCACACTGGGGACAGCAGCCCTGGGGGCCATAAGGGGGACGATGCAAATCTGACTCAGCGTCTCATTGGAACCAGCTGTCCCCTCCACCCTGTTGGGAGGGTCGTTGTTCGTGGCTGCGTTGCGTGGAGCCCTGGGCCCCCTGAGTCCCCATCTTTTCCCTCATGCACTCCCTTTCAGTTGGTTCTGCCTCCTGCACAGCTGAAATCGCCCCTTCTCCCCCAGCCCACAGCCACTCACCGCCCTTATCGCTGCACAGGTGGGCTGCCTGGCACATCGTGTCCTTCCACATCCCGGCCTTCCCTCAATCCGAACCTGCTCAGCCCCTTTTTCTGTGCCTGGACACACTGTGAGAGAAGCCCTCCCTCCCCTCTCCTCCAGATCCCCAAGGCCCTGGGCCTCTGGCCAGCAGAGGGCTCTCTCTGTGTCTGTCCGGACCATCCCACCCTCAGCTCTGAGGAAGGGACCCCCTGGCTGATGACACTTGTATCCTCTGCCCAGCCCCTGGCCCAGGAATGTTTCAGAAATGACTGCACAGCATTGTGGGCCGAGGGATGCGTGACGTGGTTCCTAGTAGCTGGTGAGCCATGCACCGCCAGGGGAACAGATGATAATCTCAGCCTGGTGCAGGGCTTGGAAGGTCCTTCCTGGTCAATCTTTAGTTGCTCCATTGTGAGTAGCTGAGATTGGCTCCTGTTGCAGGACTCCTAAGGGCCGCTGCATCTGCCTGGATTGCCTCCCGCAAATCACTCCGAGATAAGGGGGTAGTCTAAATGTGGCAGTTTATCTGGACCATGTATGCTGTACTAGCTGGTATAAATATTCTCCCATGCTATCACAATCATCGTGGGACTAGCTAGATCTTACCAGCATATTAGCCTGGCCACGTAGGACACCTAAGTAATTAGACCAGAGAGAAATGCTGTTTGCTTCCAAGCAAACAAGCATGGCTCCCTGATATACTCAAAGGCAACTAAAATATAAAACTACAATGAAGTAGAGGAGACTTGTGAAGGCTTGGAGAAATATTTAACTGGCATTGGTGTTGGTCAAGGACATGCCATCTCAGAAACCCCCTTCTCTACACTACAAAAAGCATTCCTAAGCAGATTTCGGCTCAAAAACATTAGCACAGTAAAGGCCCTAGGTGAGGTCAGGGAGGGATTACCTAAGGGCATTGGACCCTCCCTGCTTTCCATAACAGTGGGAGGAAGGTCTGAGTTACAGGGATATAAACAGCCGGTTCCGCCTCGCTTCCTTCTTCTTCCTTGTGGGATCTCTGCCCTTGTGAGCGCTCATTCCCTTGGAAGCTTTTACACGTGGTGGTCGCCATCTTGGCCTACACGTGGCTGGGGTTCTAGCCTGGAATCCTAAGCACGGGTTTTTTCCTTTTGCTGATTTGTATGCCTGAACCTGTGATAAGTAAAGCCTTTTAAAACTGCATCGGATTCCTGAGTTTTCATCCGCTCGCCGGCTCGGAGGTAGAAGGGAACTCGCTTCCCGGCACTGTCGGGAACCCCGGCGGAGTGCAGAGCCAGCTGAGCCCGACAGCTCCCTTTATGGAGATGCAACCCCCCCAGCCCCCAGCTTCTCTGCCCCTTGCGGTGTGGCCTGAGCCATTTCTTCCCCTTCAGTGAGGATGAGAATGAGGACTTCTTAGCAGCAAACAAAATAAAGCTCATGTGTCCCGGCTGAGCCTTCTGCAATTTGTTCATGAAAATGTCTGCAGCTTGGATCTTAAGTACTCTGGAGGACTGTGAGGTGGCTCTGCGCAGTGCAGAGGCCTCAGCTGCTATGGACGGGCCCAGCCAGCCCCAAAGGAACCGTCCTGGGCCTGTTTTCAACCAGCTCACCCAGAGATGAGGGCAGTCGCGACTGAGTGCAACCAAGCTTGTCGGGTTTGTCACTTATATCAGGCTGGACACCCAGCTCACACCCAGCTGTGTGCCCTGGTTCTGCTCCAACAGATCATAATACCTGCCTGGGACAGGACGATAAAAACAGGCTGATAAGACTTTCGTCCTGGACTACAGAGGCAGCGTAAGGTTAAGCCTTGCCTTGCGCAGGAAGGCCCCCTGATTCCAGACTTCCTGAACTGAGCCCAGCCCTGCATATAGTCTGTTGCTGAGACCTCCAGGAGTGACCCTCTGAGCACAGAGCTAGGTTTAAGCCCAGAGCACCACCATGGGTGACCCAACACCCTCCCCATCAAACAACAAGCAAACAAAAAAAAGTGACTTTAGCCGCTGCCAATGAGTATCACCAATAAGAAGAACCACATTGAAACTATGCAGAGATTTGTGAGTGTTTCTGCCCTTTGGTAGACAGCGACCCACAATGGGGAAGGGCAAAAGCAACAATAACGCAACGATCAGTATAACATGTTCGAAGGCCTTCCAGAGTTACTAGAAGTTTCTACCAGAATGTAGCTAGTTTCTCCAAATAGATTATGAAATAAAATTCGACATCATTTGAGCCAGGGCTGTTCGGTGAGAGCGCTCACTTGCCTAGCTCACGGGGTGTGCGGGTACAAATCCAGGCACAAGCACCGCCACACACAACAAAATCCAGATGTCCTGCATCGTAGGGTGATGCCATTTAGTCACACGGAGGAAGTATTCACTTTGCAGTCACCTTCCCCTCCCACCAAAGGGACAGCAGAATCTACGGGTCCAGAAGGTGAACCCACACATTGTGTTAGTTATTGCACTTAAATCGTCGAAGAGGGAGCAGGAGAGAATAGTGCAGGGGTTAAGGCGCTTGTCCTGCGCGCAGCCAACCCAAACCCTGAGCACTGGGAGACCGTGCCCCCCATCACGGGGTGCGGAATTACCCCCCCACCATGAAGGGGTACGGCACCACCCTTCCCTTCTTGGTCAATACATTTAGAAAGGGAGAAAGGATCTTCCCCTGGGAGTCAGAGGGGACCCACAGGAAAGCTGTGAAGGAGAGAATCTTTTGGGATTCAAAGGCAGGTAAACCCAGAATAGCAGGGCCTGGGGCTAATTCTTTGAATGGGAGGGTCTTTGAAAAGGGGTCCTCAGAATTCCCTCAAGGAACATAGATGGGGAAGGTGGGCATGCATTCCTGAAGTGGGTGGCCCAGAAGAGCTTGGGGGCTGACGTTGGGGGATGTTTTTTGATTTTTTTTTTTTTTTTGCTTTTTGGGTCACACTCGGCGATGCTCAGGGGTTACTCCTGGCTCTGCACTCAGGAATTACTCCTGGCGGTGCTCAGGGGGACCATATGGGGATGCCAGGGATAGAACCCGGGCTGGCACTGGCTGGCAGCGTGCAAGGCAAACGCCCTACCGCTGGGCTATCACTCCGGCCCCTTGTTTTTCTGATTTTTTTAATGATGAGTACCACCGTCATCAGAAAGGCTTGACCACAATTCCTGGTTTTCTTAGATATTACATTAGATTTAAATGAGATATTGGGGCTGGAGCAATAGCCCAGTGGGTAGGGCATTTGCCTTGCACGCGCCAGCCCATGCCGGCCTGGGTTCGATCCCCGGCATCCCATATGGTCCCCCGAGCACCGCCGGAGTGATTCTTGAGTGCAGAGCCAGGAGAAACCCCTGAGCATTGCCGGGTGTGACCCAAAAAGCAAAAAAAAAAAAGTGGATGGATAATTATCAACTCTGTTACCATTGCCCACCCCCCACTTTTTACTTTTTTCTTTTTTTTTAGTTTAGATTTTAGGAGAGACTCACAGACATGGGGCGGAGCTACTACCAGCTCTCCCCTGTGCTTAGCCGCTCATGAGGCACCCAGGAGGGATGGTGGGTTCTAGCCCTGGCCCGCCACCCCAGCAGAGCCTCACAAGAAGCCAGATGACCCTCCCCCCACTCCATGAGGGCCTCCATTTTCCACATCCAGACTTCCCTCTTGTCAGAACTACAACCAGCAGAAGAGCCTATCATAGCCTGACTTGCGTGGATGCTTGTGGCACGTGGGTTCATCAATAAATGCTGGAGATCAGAGGTGACTACAAGACTATGCCACCCGCACGGCAGAGCCTGGCAAGCTACCTGTGTCATATTTGATATGCCAAATACCAGTAACAATTATAGACCTCATTCCCATGACCTGATGGAATGGTTTGAGGCTCTTTATGTTCCTGGAGCGGGCAGATGCCCTTGGGCTCTACTAGCATGAGACAGGACATATGGAGATGTTACTGGTGCCCGCTTGAGCAAATCGATGATGAATGGGAAGAGAGTGATACAGTGATACAGTGATTAGATTTTAGGGTCACACCCAGCAATGCTGTGGTGGGGGGTACAGGAGCCGGGGTTTGATGCTGGGTGGGGCAGGGGACCAAGCAAAGCAAAGCAAAGCAAAGGGCAGACCACAGGGCACACACAGCAGCCCTTGGAGTTGGCTGTCCAGCCCCGACTCGTGCTAAATGCGTGATAAACAGGGACCTCGGGAACTTGAGCCCAGACACTGCTTGAGGCTGCCCAGTGTCTTTAAGGGACCGCAGGGAGAAGTCACCCTGTCAATGAGCTAGTCCAGGCTTCCAGACAAGCAAGCCGGAAACAAGGCTTCCCCACTTTCAGCTCTTTTCTCTCCCACCCCCACCCCTGGGGGGAGCCCCTCTTTGGACAGGACTTTGCGCTTCTCACCCAGAAGTTGAATTTGCTCCTGGCTTTCACTGCTTTTTACCTGAATCGAGAAATTCACTCCCAGGAAATGACCCAGTAGTGGTGAGAGGAGAGGCCCAGAAGGAGAGGGCAGGTGGGCAGCGAGGTGCCCTTTCCTCCCCTGGAGTCTCTTTCCAAGTCAGGGAGCAAGTGGGCAGGTGTGTGAGAGCTGGGAGCAGGTAGGTGGGTCCCACAGACCTTTCCTGGTGGTAGCTCAGGGTCCGCTGCCCTAGACAGACCCCCAGGATGCACAGGAGCAAACCCTGCCCTCCAGGAAGAGAGACAACTCTTCCTCTCTCACCACCTCCTGCTGGGCTAGTGGCCATCTGACCACCCACCTGGCCAGGTGAAGCAGCTGCTCCCACTGAACTTGAACTTGGCCCTTCTGTAACTGATCAGACCTGCCCCCCCCACCGTCACCCCTGGCATAAGGACCTTTTCTCCATAGTGCGCTCCCCTCTTTCCCTTCAGCGGCCACTGTGGGGTGGAGGTGGGGGTTGCAGCTCTAAATTTCCCTGGGAAAAGGTGTCAGCCTGAAAACTCCCCAAGGGCCCCAGTGGGCCCCTGAGGTCTGAAGCTCTGCCAGCAGGATCAGGTGCTCGCCTTGTAGGAGCCTGACAGTCCCGGTACCCCACAGTGGCCCCCAAAACACACATTTCAGAGGCTTCCTTGGCCTCTGAAAATGGAGTCTGGCCTCTGGCGCCCCAAGCAGGGGAGGGAGGGAGGAGGCAGCAGTACCTGGTTGCAGGGGGCGGGGGAGGGGAGGGATTCAATGAGGGGAGGAGCAGGGGAAAGGCTGAACCCACTGGTGAGCGCCGAGGGGGGGGGGGATCACGCCCCCTCACTGAAGTCCACACTGGCCTGGCTGGGGTGGTTTGAGCCCTCCTCCCCTTCCCTATAAAATGGGGATAAAGTACAGGCCGGCCTCATTTTTTATTGCTCTTGGCTTTATTGCGCCCGGGGTGGATGTGGGGATCTTTGCAGATGGAAGGCTTGTGGCGAGTTTGTGTTTTTGAATCTTCTCCTTGAAAGGTTTTCAGATGGTCCCACAGTGGGGCGGGGTCCAGAGTGCCCATGGGGGTCCCTGCCCAGGGGGCTCCTGACTCCCAGGATCCCCCGGGGCCATGTGTGTGGCAGCACGCGCACCCCCACAGTTGCAGGGGACCAAACCCACAGGGGCAGTGCGAACCCCTCGGTCAGTCCTGCTGCACTGGCTCCTCCCTGGCCAGATTCCTCATTTCTGGACGGGAGGGGGTGTTGGGGGACCTCAAAGAACGGCTCCTGCAGAGAGCCAGTCACTAAGGCCTTCCTGCCCCTGTGCAGTTTCTGTGGCTGACCTGGGAGAGATGCATGTTGGTAGAGAGCCCCCGGCAGGCTGGGCTCCAGCTGGGCTGCCAGTGCCTGAGTCTTGGGCAGCCCCCGGCCAGAATGGCAGGCAGAGTGGAGATCGGCCAGGCCCCGCACTCTGCACCCTGGGCCTCTGCCTGGCCTCCGCAGGCTGTGAGGGCCTGGCACCACCTCTGCACCCCGCGGCTCCTGCCCTGGAGTCCTGGGCCCTAAGGGGAGCACTGAAGGGGTGCAGGCCCAGCCGTGCCCCTGGGGTTTCTGGGGCCAGCTCAGTGCCCAGACCAAGGGCCCGGGTGCTGGAGGGTCGGGGTGGCGCGTGGGGGCTCTTTTCTGGGATGAACTTGATGGTGAGACTTTGACAGAGGAGCACAAGAAACTTTCCTTCCTTTCCCTCCCTCCCCTTCCTGCGCTTCCTCCTCTTCCTTCTCCTTTTCCTTCTTATTCTTTCTCTTCCTCCTTTTCCTTCTTCCTCCTTCTCCTCCTCCTTCCTCCCTCCTCCTTCTTTTCTTCTTCTTCCTCCTCTTCCTCCTCTATTTTTTTCCCTTTTTGTTTTCCGGGCCACACCTGGTGGTGCTCAGAGCTTACTCCTGTCTCTGTGCTTACTGTTCACTCCTGGAAAGGCTCAGGAGACCATATGGGATGCCGAGATCGAGCCTGGGTCTGCCGCATGCAAGGCAAATGCCCTACCTGCTGTAGTGTTGCTTCAGCATCAGAGACGCGCAGCTGACGCCCCCCTCCTGGTCATGGCCTGGCCTGAGACCCTCCCTCCCCTTGCTTCCTGTCTGGCTCTACTTCTCCGCGGTTGGGGTCCACCTGCAGGCGCCCCCATCCCTTGCTCCTTCTCTCAGGCCCAGGTTCCACAGGGCAGACACCGAGGAGAGAGGTTTGGCGAAGGTTAGGCTGGGCTCAGGCAGGACCAGGGCCTGGCTGTGGTGTCCTGGAGCTTGGGCCTGGTCTCCAGGGTGGGGTGGTGGTGTCCAGGCTGGGTTCCATGGTCCATGGTGGCCCCAGAGATCACACCCTCTGTTGTGTGGCTTTTGGGGACTGCCCCATGGCAGAGCCGCCGCAGCACAGGCAGCACATAGGGTAGAGCCCAGCCCCCAGCTGTCAGGCAGGTGCTTTTGGGCCAGGGAAGGGACCCCTGACCCGGTACCTTCCCACTTCTTTGGGACCCCACAGTGTGAGGAAGGTGGGTGCAGAGGACCAGTGAGGGGAGAAGCAACACCTTAGGGTCCGACTTGGGGGCCAGGGAAAGCAAATCCAGAGCCTGGCAGGTGACTCAGATTGAAGCACGTGAGTTTTAGATGGGAACCCAGGCACGAACAGTGCAGTGTCCTGAGCACTGCCCAGCATGTCGAAGGGACCAGAAGCTGTACCTACTTTTTATATAATTATTTGGGGGCGTCATTCCTGGTGGTGCTCAGGGGTTACTCCTGGATCTGCACTCAGGAGTTACTCCTGGTGGTGGGATGTTGGGATTGAACTTGGGTTGGCTGCATGCAAGGCAAGCGCTCTCCCTGCTGTGCTATCACTATGGCTCCCTCCTGTACCTCCTTTTCAAGGGAAGGGGGCTCACTGTTGCAGGGAGCAGACCAGGATCCAGGTAGTAGGAAGTATACACGCAGCCCTCTGAGCGCGGGTCCAGCCCGGCACTTCCTGTTTAAGCCTCGTTTCCACATCCCTGAGACGAAGCTGCTGCTGGGAGGGTTGTTTAGGATCAAGAGCTTTCAAGCTGCCTTTGTGGCTGTTCCCTACATGCCAGCCCAGGGCTCTGAGCAGAACAAGCGGCAGCAGGCATCCGGCAGGATAATGGTGCAAGGCTGTTGGCTCTGCTGTCCAGTCTGGGCTCACCGGACCATACCCCTTAGTCCTGGGCAGGAAGACAGGGGAGCGGGAGACCCTCTCGGTCCTATAAGTGTGACTTCTGGGTGTCTCTGTCCTTCCTGAAGATCCCTTTGTCTGACTCGCAGGAAACAGACTTCCCACCTCCACTGGCCAAGGCGCCCACTTTGGCGCCAACCCCCCCACCCCCAGCTCAGCACCAACTGAAACCCCAGGGGCCGGGCAGTAAAAGAACCATAAAGAGATAGACTTGGGGCCGGGTAGTAAAAGGATCATAAAGAGATGAACTCAGCCATAAACCAGAGACAAAGTCATCAGCAGTTTCCCTTCCGATAAGGCCTTCAAGGGCTCCGCAGAGGCTGGCTCTGATTCGCAAGTCTGGGTCCTTGTGTCCCAGATACTTCAGCTCAGGATGCCCAGAGAGACGAAGAGGAAGGGCCAGCCCCACTGCGCACGCACACACACACACACACATACACACAAACTCACACTCACGCACCAAACACACAAACACACACAAACACATACACACAAACATACAAAACACATACACACAAACATACGCACAAATACATACACACATACACACATACACACATGTGGCCCAGCCGGCTGCAGAGGGTCTCGAGCTGGAACTGAAGCGAGGTGACATGGTGAAGGGGCGCTTCCTGCAGGCCAAGCCCAGTGCCAAGGTTTTCCTGGACAACTTCCTTTTCTCCAGTCCCCTCCTTGGACCTTACTACTCCCTGCCTTGACCGTAGAGGCGGGACCCACGTCTTAATTTGCAGGGCACAGAGGAAATAAGGACGTGCTGACCAGTCGCCTGTTGCACCATCTTTCCGGATTTCAAGTCGGCGGATGAAGGTTATGGGGTGGTAAATGGCCACAGGACTGGCATGAGCTACCTGGGGAGAAGCCACTCGTTCTGGCTTGGTCTCCCAAGTCTTCCCGCTTCCTCACTGGGAGGGGACAGTGTGACATCAGCCCCCAGGGAGAGGTTCAGAGAGGGTAAGTGACCAGCTCCGGGTCACCCTGCTTCCTGAGGGAGGAGCTTCCTTTGTGGACTGCTGCCTCTGGAGAGGTGGGATGTTCCTGGTCTCCATCTCCCTCCCAGATATCCCTGGTCTCCATCTCCCTCCCAGATGTCCCTGGTCTCTATCCCCCTCCTGGATGTCCCTGGTCTCCATCTCCCTCCCGGATGTCCCTGGTCTCCATCCCCTCCCGGATGTCCCTGGTCTCCATCCCTCTCCCGGATGTCCCTGGTCTCCATCTCCCTCCCGGATGTCCCTGGTCTCCATCTCCCTCCCGGATGTCCCTGGTCTCCATCCCCTCCCGGATGTCCCTGGTCTCCATCTCCCTCCCGGATGTCCCTGGTCTCCATCCCCCTCCCGGATGTCCCTGGTCTCCATGCCCCTCCCGGATGTCCCTGGTCTCCATCCCCCTCCCGGATGTCCCTGGTCTCCATCCCCTCCCGGATGTTCCTGGTCTCCATCCCCTCCCGGATGTCCCTGGTCTCCATCCCCCTCCCGGATGTCCCTGGTCTCCATCCCCCTCCCGGATGTCCCTGGTCTCCATCTCCCTCCCGGATGTCCCTGGTCTCCATCCCCCCCCCGGATGTCCCTGGTCTCCCATCCCCCTCCGGATGTCCCTGGTCTCCATCTCCCTCCCGGATGTCCCTGGTCTCCATCTCCCTCCCGGATGTCCCTGGTCTCCATCCCCCTCCCGGATGTCCCTGGTCTCCATCTCCCTCCCCGGATGTCCCTGGTCTCCATCCCCTCCCGGATGTCCCTGGTCTCCCATCCCCCCTCCCGGATGTCCCTGGTCTCCATCCCCTCCCGGATGTCCCTGGTCTCCCATCCCTCTCCCGGATGTCCCTGGTCTCCATCCCCCTCCCGGATGTCCCTGGTCTCCATCTCCCTCCCGGATGTCCCTGGTCTCCATCCCCCTCCCGGATGTTCCTGGTCTCCATCCCCTCCCGGATGTCCCTGGTCTCCATCCCCTCCCGGATGTCCCTGGTCTCCATCTCCCTCCCGGATGTCCCTGGTCTCCCATCCCCCTCCCAGATGTCCCTGGTCTCCATCCCCCTCCCGGATGTCCCTAGTCTCCATCCCCTCCCGGATGTCCCTGGTCTCCATCTCCCTCCCGGATGTCCCTGGTCTCCATCCCCCTCCCGGATGTCCCTGGTCTCCATCCCCTCCCGGATGTCCCTGGTCTCCATCCCCTCCCAGATGTCCCTGGTCTCCATCCCCCTCCCGGATGTCCCTGGTCTCCATCTCCCTCCCAGATGTCCCTGGTCTCCATCTCCTCCCGGATGTCCCTGGTCTCCATCCCCCTCCCGGATGTCCCTGGCTCCCCCCCTCCCAGATGTCCCTGGTCTCCATCCCCCTCCTGGATGTCCCTGGTCTCCATCTCCCTCCCGGATGTCCCTGGTCTCCATCCCCCTCCCGGATGTCCCTGGTCTCCATCTCCCTCCCGGATGTCCCTGGTCTCCATCCCCCCCCCAGATGTTCCTGGTCTCCATCCCCTCCCGGATGTCCCTGGTCTCCATCCCTCCCGGATGTCCCTGGTCTCCATCTCCCTCCCGGAGTCCCTGGTCTCCATCCCCCTCCCGGATGTTCCTGGCTCCATCCCCCCGGATGTCCTGTCTCCATCCCCGGTCCTGGTATTCCCTCCGGATGTCCCTGGTCTCCATCCCCTCCCAGATGTCCCTGGTCTCCATCCCCCTCCCGGATGTCCTAGTCCCATCCCTCCCGGATGTCCCTGGCTCCATCTCCCTCCCGGATGTCCCTGGCTCCATCCCCTCCCGGATGTCCCTGGTCTCCATCCCTCCCGGATGTCCCTGGTCTCCATCCCCCTCCCAGATGTCCCTGGTCTCCATCCCCTCCCGGATGTCCCTGGTCTCCATCTCCCTCCCAGATGTCCCTGGTCTCCATCTCCCTCCCGGATGTCCCTGGTCTCCATCCCCCTCCCGGATGTCCCTGGTCTCCATCCCCCTCCCAGATGTCCCTGGTCTCCATCCCCCCTCCTGGATGTCCCTGGTCTCCATCTCCCTCCCGGATTCCCTTGTCTCCATTCCCCCTCCCGGATGTCCCTGGTCTCCATCTCCTCCCCGGATGTCCCTGGTCTCCATCCCCCTCCCGGATGTCCCTGGTCCCCATCCCCCCCCGGATGTTCCTGGTCTCCATCCCCCCCCGGATGTCCCTGGTCTCCATCCCCTCCCGGATGTTCCTGGTCTCCATCCCCCCCCGATTCCCTGGTCTCCCATCTCCCTCCCGGCTGTCCCTGGTCTCCCATCTCCCTCCCGGATGTCCCTGGTCTCCCATCCCCCTCCCGGATGTCCCTGGTCTCCATCTCCCTCCCGGATGTCCCTGGTCTCCATCCCCTCCCGGATGTTCCTGGTCTCCATCCCTCTCCCGGATGTCCCTGGTCTCCATCTCCCTCCCGGATGTTCCTGGTCTCCATCCCCCCGGATGTCCTGGTCTCCATCCCCTCCCGGATGTCCCTGGTCCCATCCCCTCCCGTGTTCCTGGTCTCTATCCCCCCCGATGTTCCTGGTCTCCATCTCCCTCCTGGGGCCATGGTGGCCGCCCCAAGCAGGAAGAAGGTGCTGTGGGAACAGTCCTCCTGGGTGCATGTGTGGGAGGCAGCGCCCCTGCTTCGTGCCCGGTCTCTGGTCCGTGCTCTCTTCCCTGCAGGGCAGGCCGGAGTTTCCACTCTCTGAGGACAGGCTCTGGCTGGCGGCCTCTGCCGTGTGGCCGAGCCCCTGTACAGGGAGCCTGTGTCTTGTTCCTGCTTGGCTCAGTGTCCTGACAGGCTGGACACACAGTCGGGATGGTGAACAGTGAATGTCAGGCCTGAAGGGGCTCTGGGCTGGCCGAGACGGGCACCAGCAACCTGGCCTCCTTTTTTCCCGTTTGTTTTTGGGTCACACCCAGTGATGCTTTGGTCTTTCTCCTGGCTCTGCACAGGGCTCATTCCTGTGGGGAGTAAACCCGGGCTGCCTGCTGCAAGGCCTGGGTCTGCCGCACCCCCCCATCTCTCCAGCCCCTTAACTTACTCTCACCTCCTCTCATCAGGCTACGGACAGCTCCAGTCCAACCCACCAGGATGCAGCCTCCCCAGGTCTGTAGCTGCGACTCTGACAGCAGCCACACTGCCGGCCAGTCCCGCTGGAAAGAACCCCACCAGGCCGCCAGGACCGCTGCCTCCCATCCATGTCCTTCCTGCCCCACGCACACACCCCCTGCCTGCCTGCCAACACGCTCTCTAAACAAACCAACACCCCACGAGGCGGCCTGCAAACACCGAACCCCAAAGCCGACAGAGGCATCTCCTTTGCTGGAGACAGGCAGGACAGTTGGAGCGAGACTCCCCAGGCCCTAGAGCCCCCAGAGTTTCTCCCCGCTCCATGCCCATTTCCTGTCTCTGGGCTTCCTGCTCTCTGGGTCTCTGCCGCCTGGCAGGGGCAGCCAGGTGGGTGCAGGGGCTCCGGGCAAAGTGCTCAGTGGTCAGGCTTGCCCATCGTGTGCCAACACGCTCTTCCTACCTGTTGGGATTTGGGGTTTCTGGGCAGTGAAGCCTCAGTTTGCAGGGAGGGGGAGGACAGGCTCTGGAGTCCTGTCCCAGCAGCCAGTCAGGCAGGAAGGACACCCTGTCCCTGGCTCTCCCTCCCTCCCCAGGGCCACTGGGATGGGGACAGCAAGGTGTCTGCAGAAATCAGCCCTCCTGGACCAATGGACCCCCCTGCAAAGCTGTGGGAGCTGGGCCCAATTTCAAGCCTTTCCTGAGTCTCACTTTTCTCAGCTGTGAAATGGGTGGAAATCTGCCAGTCTGTGGGCGGGAGACTCAGACATGACTAGTCACATGTACACACAGCTGACCTCTCCCTTTGTTTTCTTTTGTTGTTGTTATTGTTGTTATCATTGTTTTGGGGCCACGCCCAGCAATACTCAGGGCTTTGTGCTCTGGGATCACTCCCGGCAGGGTTTGAGGGGCCACTTGGGGTATGAGGGATCGAACCCAGGTCAGCCGTGTGCAAGGCAAGCAGGTGACTTACCCTCTGTGCTGTCTCTCCAGCCCCTAATATCTCTTTGGAACCACCTGCGGCTGGTGCTCTTTGCCTACCCACTGGGGTGCTCCTCTGAGACACCCTACCAGCCTGGTGGGGGCTGAGCAGGCCTGGCCAGGGAGCCGACTCCCCCACAGATGAGTTGCCACTTCTCAGACTCTTCCCTGAGTCCCCCAGCCCACCCCCTTCACACCCCCCCACCCCTTCACTTTGCAGTCTGATTCTCAGGCAGGGCGAGAGACACTGTCAAAGCCAATTCCAACCAGATGAGGCTGGCCTGCTGCCAAGGGCCGTGCTTCCACTGAGACCTGGGGGTTGGGGTGCAGTGGGGGAGCCTCCCCATAACCCCTCCCTGCAGTGGGGCACATCATGCTCCCCGCGCTAATTCTTGGATCTGGATAGAGCAGTTCACCTCCGCTATGTGCTGGAGGCTCCAAGAAGGCCCAAATCATGAGTCACAGACCCCAGTTCCAGCGCCTCCACTAGAACCTGTGTCCTAGCTGCTGTCACGCAGGCCAATCCTGTGTCCAAAGCAGGAAGAGGCTGCTGGACCACCACAAAGGGGGTGGCGGAGCCTTTGACCCCCAGTAAGGCCAATGTTCCATTGACCACAGGTGGGCGTAAGTAACAGGTCCCAAAGCCCCTGGTCCATTTAGCTCCTCTCAGCTGAGTAACAAAATGGTGGTGAAAAGAAATACATAAAATAAAGGAGGTATTACCCCCCTCCCCCTCCCGCTGCCGCACCCTACCCCCCCCCAAACCAGCACACTCGAGAAAGCAGCCCCACCAGCGAAGTCAAAAAAGGAAAGGAAATCCAAATGTTTTGAGTTTAGCTATTAAGCACAGTTTCCAGCGAGTGTGCTCATGTCTTGAAACGAAACAGATGAAAGCAACATGTGTCAATGGGTGTAGGGAAGGCAATAATGTCATCAACAGGAAATAAAGAAATTGAGCACTGAAGTCTCAGCCCAGGCTTTAACTCTTGTCCTGCCCCGGTGCTCTCTGCGGGTAAGGTTGAGGGTGGCCCCAGAGCCAGGTTCTCCTTCCGGGCGGGGGTGGGCGCTGCAAGGCCATGCTCCCCCCTACCCCCTTCTAGCCAACCTCCTTTCATCTCTTTAGGGCTGGCGACTTGGGAAGGGAAGACCCATGGGTGGCAGGGTGTCCCCTGGGTCCGTGGACCCGGCAGCTCAACTTTTCTCCACAGTCCTGGCCGTGGAGCCGCAGTGAAGAGTTCCTGGCAAGGCACAGCTGGTTGTTGGCACAGGCCGGTAAGCCAAGGCCAACACACTGGCACCGAATGGGCGGCGGCGCCACCAGGGAGTCCGCGGGCCCCAGGAGACACGGAGCAATGGCTCAGCTCCAAGGATGAGGTTGGGCCACTGCAGGGGGTCCTGGGGGCCCTGGTCTCCCGAGCCCCGACCCAGCATGGTATACAGAAGTCCCGAGCCTGGGACACTCCTGAGTCAAGGCGGGCATCCACGGGCCCTGGGACATTGCCCCCATGGTACCCTTGGGCCAGTGTCTGCTTTCTGGCAGATACATGTGGCTTGGCTTTGGGGCGAGTGTGGATGCGCCGTGCAAAATGACACAGAAGGTGCCTGCACGGGAAGGTGGGGCGAGACTGATAAGGTTGGTCAAGAGCCAGGACTGAGGTCTGAGTTTCCCCCCAGCCTCTGCGAGCTGGGCTAGGAGGTTCTCCGTCATCTCACAGGACTGTGTTCTGCTCCAGAGACCCGGGAGACCCTTAGGGGGAACAAGTTCCCGAGAGTCCCCCCAGCCTGGACCAAGACTGCCCACAACACACACATTTGGGTGGCCCTGTCACACCAGCCAGCCCCCACTCCAAAACTCCTGGCCAGGAAGGTCTTGATTCCTTCCAGTGTCATGTACGCAGCCGAGCAAAGCCAAGCCCTTTCTGGCGTGTCGCAGGGCTGGCATCTAGGAGAATCGCCTGTTGGGCTCACCACGCCTGCCCGTCCATCTCCGTCAGCTCAGGCTGCCAGAGGAAGTTGCCTTGAACAATCAACGTTTGTTTCTCCCTGTTCTGGGGCAGTAACTCTAGAGCCGCTTTTCTCAGCATCATCCACGTATATTCCAGCATCATGGAACGTGGGACATGGGAGAAGCTGGTATCAGAGGGAACGCATGCACAAGACCAGGGGCTGGCTGGTAGGGCAGGAAGGAGGGGAAGAAGGCAAGGGGGCCTTGTTGGAAATAGGGGCCTGGTCGCAAATGCTCTTGTCTAGATGAGGAGTTAGCAGACGGGTTTCTGGTAAGAACTCTTCCTCCTCTTCCCTAACATGGTGGGGAGGAGAGATAGGGGGGAGAGAGAGCAGGGAGAGAGAGAAGGGGAGAGAGCGAGCAGGGAGAGAGAGGGAGAGACAGAGAGAGAAACAGAGACAGACAGAGACACAGAGAGACAGAGACAGAGGGAGAGGGAGAGAGTGGGAGAGAGAGACACACAGAGATAGTCTTCCTGCCTCATCTCCTGAAGCCTCGAATCCCAACACAGACCCACTCTTTTATTATTGAATCACCATGAGATACACAGTCAGAAAGTTGTTCTTGATCGGTTTGTCAGATATTGTTCCAGCACCTGTGTCTTCACCAGTGTATGTTTCCCACTACCAAGGGGTGGTGCCGCCAGGCCTCCGGCCTCCCTCTATGGCAGACTCTCTCCCTGACTCTCTGCCTCTGTCTCTTTCTTCCCTTTTAGGCTTTGTGTGGCAATACTGTTACTGGAAGGTTATCATGTACGTCCCTTCACCTCCTTTCAGCCCTCAGTTCTTGTCCAGAGTGACCATTTCCAAGTATGGTTGTCATCATGGTCCCTTCTCTGCCTAACTGCCCTCCCCATAACTTGTCACAGGCTCGTTCTCGAGGCCTCCTCTGACTCCTAATTTCCTCCCAGGGACCCAACTTCCAATATGATCATCTTGGTGGTTAAGGGCTCCCGGATATGAATTTGGAGGCGGGGTGCATGGTTCAGTCCCCAATGCTGGTCTTTGGGAAGGTCCCGAGGTTGCTCCGAGGGAACAGTCAGGGGCTGCGCAGAGCTTGGACTCTGGGTCAGCATCAGCTAAGACCAGACTCTGTGCTGCAGACGCTCTCCTTGGATGAGAGCCGGCAGAAACCAGGGACTGACAGCAAAAGAGGGTGGAGCCCGAGTGAGGCGTCGAGGGAGCGAGGGGGCAGGGAAGGAGCCCTGGGTGAGGGCAAGAACATCGCAGGTGGCACCCAGAGCCTATGTAGGTCTGGGGTCCTTCTGTGGGAGGCCAGGGGTGTCCAGAGCCAAGCTGCCACCAGACGGAGAACCCAGTATTAGCCAAGATATGTTTCAGTTTTGGTTGCTTGGTTTGGGACCACACCTGCTTATGCTTAGGGCTGACTCCTGGCTCTGTGCTCCTAGATGGCCCCTGGCAGGGATCAGGGGACTGGCCACAGCTTCCAGGACTGTACCAAGGTCGTCTGCATGCAAGGCTTCGCTGTCCGATGAAACTGTTTAAGTGGCGAGTGGTATACCGTGAAGCTGGGCTTCAGATAAGCCCTTTCAGGGCTAATTTTCTTTTGATGTTGGGCCACACCCGGTGGTATCTGGGGAACCATCTCATATGAGGGATCAGACCAAAGACCCCACTCCGACCCCCCCTGAGCCATCTCCTGGGGTGGCTTTCCTAGGGGGTGTAGTCCAGAAGGAGGCTGCCTCTCTGGCTGGGTCTTTTGGGTCACACCCTGCAATGCTCAGGGGTTACTCCTGGCTCTGCACTCAGGATTAATCCTGGCAGTTCTGGGGCGGGGTGGGAATCCTATGGAATGCTGGGTCCGCTGTGTGCAAGGCAAATGCCCTACCCACTGTGCTATCGCTCTGGGGCGCC
Organism: Cryptotis parvus; assembly: GCA_021461705.1. Lineage (NCBI taxonomy): Eukaryota > Metazoa > Chordata > Mammalia > Eulipotyphla > Soricidae > Cryptotis > Cryptotis parvus. Next base: position 184,813 of record JAJIBD010003364.1, on the reverse strand, counting down.
TCTGGTTGGATCTTTACATGGTGTTTCAGTCACTTGGAGCCACAGCTAACTAGGGATAAGAAGATGCAGGAATCTTAGTAAACAGACCAGGCAAGCCCTTGGGGGGCAGGAGGGGCCCAGGAGGGCAGGGAGTGGGGGAAGAGAGAGCTGCCAGGTGCTCGAGGGGACCTTGGCATAACCCTGACCAGTCTGGAAACGTCTTACCCTGTACTCCAGATCCTTGGCTGGGGGAATAGGCGCTGGAGGACTTGTGCCTGGCATGAAGGGCTGGGGGAGACAAGGGTGGCAAGGGACAGTCTCTGAGTGCCCAGGGAAAGTAGAGTCTAGCAGCTGCCACCAGAGGCAGGAGGAAGAGCCAGGCATGAAGAGAGGAAGAGCTGGTGCTGTGAGGGGGGGTGGGGCAGGGTCTGAGGGGCTGTTCAGGTCCTGGGAGCATCAGCTTAGTCAGCAAAGGGGAGAAATCATGGGAAACCCCAAATGCAATGGAGGGGCGCCAGTTCCCATTACTAGGATCTGGGGAACTTGGCGGGAGGCTCTTCAGGGTCCCTCCAAGCTGGGAAGGGGCCAGGCATGCGGCAAGCAAGGAGAACCCACTGGTCTCCCAGTTCACTGCAACCCATGTGCCGTGGCCACATGGGGCTGTGCAAGGGTTTGGATTTCGGGAGCCCCCTGCAGACATGCTCCATGACTCAGCGCCTGTGTCGGGGATGAGTCTACCTGCCCTGCCCATCTCTGAGATTGTCCGGGGATAAAAATGGGATTCCAGTCTGGGAACGGTCTCCAAGAACGCTGGCTCGCTCGCGTCTGCCCAGCAAGCAGGAAGGTGAGTAACGGCAGAGCTGGGCTGGCAGGAAGGACAGTGACATTTGTGGAACATTCCCTCCGGGCAGATGACTCTTCTGCCAGCTACCTGCAGAAGATGCAAATGGGGGGGGGCTGGAGTGGGGGGAGAACTCGGGCCCTGGGGCGGGAGCCTGGTGGAGACCTTGGTCTGTCCCTACAAGCCACAGATCCCTCTCGAGTAAGTGCTCCCCACCCAGATGCAATCTCCAGCGTCTCTGTGGCCTCTGCAGAGCCGAGCCTGAAGATCAAAGCCAGCCAGGCTAGGAGACTCCTTAAACCTCAGCCACCTCGAGCTGTGCCCACAGCCCCTCTCCACTGGCCCTCCAGGTCTGTCCGGCCAGTCACATGCCCACCCCTGCCAGCCGGAACCGTGCCTCACTCCGCCCAGACAGGCCCGGCCCTCACTGACCATCACTTGAGCATCACAATGGCAGAGAAGCGTTGCACTGTGGATAATGTGGCTTAGGGGAGTTCCTGTCCCCATTTCCTTTTTTTTTTTCTTTTTTGGGTCACACCTGGCGATGCTCAGGGATTACTCCTGGCGGTGCTCAGAGGACCCTATGGGATGCCGAGGATCGAACCCGGCCGGCAAATGCCCTACCCGCTGGGCTATCGCTGGGGGGGTGTCCCATTTCCCTTGACTCTGGTTCCTCCCTACTCTCCCCACAGACGCCCCCAGGCTCCTTTACAAAGCTGTCTTGCCTACAACACTCAAGGTTACACGCAGAGCAAAGTCCGCCCCTGGGAGGGGGCTCAAGGGTCAGGATTTTGCATGCAGGAGGCCCAGGCTTCATACTGGGCACCAAATTGTCCCCCAACCCCCCCCCCACATCCCCACAGGGAATGACCAAGCACTCAGCTGGGAGAAGCTGCTCAGCATCACTGGATGTGGCGCAAAACCAACCAGCCAAAGGGCCGGGGTGCGGCTTGGCTTTAGTGTCTGTTTTGTATGTGTGAGGCCCTGGGTCATCCCAGGCAGGGAACGCAAAGCAAACACAACTTCCCCAAACTGGGACTCCGGAGATGGCTCAGAGGGCTAGAGGGGGGAGGGGGAGCCCGGCTTTGATCACCAGAGCCCTTCAGGGTTCTCTGAGCAATCCCTGAGCATAGAGCCAGTAGTTCCCTGTGAGCCACTGGGTGAGGCCTCCAGCGCAAACCAATGGTCTCCAGCTCTGCACTTGCTCGGGGATGTCTTCCAACATCATCCTTAGCACTAGTGTGCGCTGAGTTGTTCCTGCTGGCTGGGGGCATCGCTGCCTTTTGGGTAATTCGGGGCTCTCTGGGGAAGCCCAGGCAGAGTGGTTGGTAGGGCTGAGGGGAGGCTCTGAGGAGAGGCTGAGGAAAGCTATGACAAGGGTCTGAGGAAGGGAGGAGAGGCTGAGGAGAAGGTCTGAGGAGGAGCTGAGGAGAGGATCTGAGGAGAAGGTCTGAGGAGCTGAGGAGAGGCTCTGGGGGAGAGGCTGAGGAAAAACTGAGGAGAGGGCATGAGGAGATCCGAGGAGGAGCTGAGAAGAGGCCTGAAGAGAGGGTCTGAGGAGGAGCTGAGGAGAGGATCTGAGGAGAAGGTCTGAGGAGCCGGGGAGAGGCTGAGGAAAGCTGAGGAGAGAGGGTCTGAGGAGGTCGAGAAGGAGCTGAGAAGAGGCCTGAAGAGGAGCTGAGAGCTGAGGAGAGGGTCTCTGAGGAGAGGCTGTCCTCACACAGGCAGCTCAAGGGTTGATCCATTTCAAAGACCCTTTGTTAAGCTTCTTATGGCCTTAGGACAGCTTGCAGCCACATTCCTGGGCAGTCTGGCGACCTGGCAGCCTAGCGTGCTGCCATCCATGAGGGAGAATGGAGCGGTGAGCGGGCCAGGGGGTGCCCAGGGTTCGACCCACAGGAGACCAGCTTCTTGTGATCAACCGGAGGGCTGTTGGCCAGTGTGGGGGTGCTGTTGTGGAACTGGAATCTAAAAGGTTGCCTATGGGTGTCTCCTCCAGGGGGACGCCCCTGGGGCCAGCACTCTGCCTCTGGCCTTTGGCCCGCTCCTACCCACTAGCCAGCCATTGTGGGCCGTGCCCACCCACCCCCACTCCGAAGGGCTATTTTCTCATTCATTAGAGACTAGGCCTAGAAAGCAGGAATGAGGCGGCCTCCAGAGGATACAAAGGTGGAGGGTGGGATGGGTGAAGCTGGGAGGAATAGCCTCTGAGGGTTCAAGCCCTTTTCCCTCCCAGTCTCCACCTGGCTCCCCAGCCCTGGCAGTGTCCCTTGATTTGAATCCTCAATGGCCATTGTAGGGGGAGGGTGGGCTAGCAGACCTTTGATCTTCCCTCTCACTGCCCCCCAGAGTTTGGGGTGGTCTGTGGCTTGGCAAAGGAGTTTAGGGGTGAGCAGTCATGGCGGCCAACCTGGAGCAGAGTGTGAGTGCTCACAGCCGGCCCAAAGTGGTGTCACTGTTTTATTTTTTTGGGGGAGGAGGCGTTACCTGGAGCTTTGAAGCTCGTAATGACCAGAACCTTCTCAAGTCAACGGCCTGAATGTTCATCAAATGGGAACCGCCTGAGCATCCAGGCCGGCCTGTGAAAGCCAGTCGGGATGGCTGATTACCCTCAATTAGCTGTCCACTCTCTTAGCTTGGGGTTAAACTCTTAACTCTGCCCTTTGAAGTCATTATCCTTTTATCTATGACGGAACCCAGGAATTCCAGGACAATAATCAATGCAAACTTCCTAAGAATAGGGGAGCCAGCCAGGAAGGGGGCTAGGTGCGAATATCCCTTCAATGACTGGGAAGGTGAGGCCCAGCAGAAAGAAGGGCCTGGGTCCCTCTCAGGAGAGAAGGGAAAAAAATAAAGGGGGAATCCCCAGAATAGCAACCAGAGGAGCAATTTTTCAGCAACTGGGGTGCAGGATGAAGAGAGAGATCATTTTGTGGGGGCTGGGGGGATCAGTGAGGTGCAGGCCTCATCAAAGAGGAAAGAAAGTAATGAAGCAAAAGAGCGCAATGAAAGAATGGGCTTAATTCGGGCTTTGATGTCTGACCCGACACCCCAGAGGGAAGGGGACCAGCTATTCACACGCCCGGAAATGGCTTGTGCGCTAGATGGCCCCCAAGAGCCTACTGTGTGTATTTGGGGGATCCCCATCTGCCAGTGAGGTGTCACCCCATCTACAGAGGGAGAATAAGATCACAGCTGTGTCCCGCCTGGCCCCCACTTTCTGTAGGATGAGAGACAGAGAGACAGAGAGACACAGAGACACAGAGACAGAGAGACAGAGAGACGGAGGGGATGAGAATGTGTGTTTCCTTTTGCCTTTCATTTAATCCCATTTGGAACGCTTGTCTTCACAGAAGATGAAAACACTGAGGAGAGAAAGGCCTGACCTAGCTCTTCCTTTCTCGATCACTCGAGCAAGAAGCCGCCTAGGAAGGAAGGGAGTGGTGGGGGGCTTGGGGTGGGGCAGCCGGCCCTGGTTCCAGCTGGACTAGTCCAGCCTCAGCCCCTCCACCCAGCACACCCGACCCCTCCCAGCCTGCACCCCCAGCTCCCACCACACAGACTGGAACCCTCCCCCTCTCATTAAACAGAAAAATCATAAAATAAAAGCCCGCGTTTGCGCCACATCTGGAAAGTTGCCTTTTCCATCTGCGAGGCTGTGACGAGTTTCCAGCCTCCAGCTCACTGTTCTTCCTGGCCGGGTAAGGTCTGGGCTGGGGGGAGCCGGAGGCAGCCCCGCTAAGCGCTGAGTGACCCCACAGGTCTGCCCTTGACAGGTGACACAGCTCTGAACCTAGTTCCCCAGTACTCCCTGGGGCCTTGGGGGTGAGGTGGGAGGATGTAAGTATGGTGGGTGGGCAGCTGGTGCGCCCCAAGTATGCTCACACAGGAAGTGGTAGCTCCACATTCTCCGGTTCCTGGGAATAACTTGAGTCAGGCAGAGCTGGGCAGAAAGGCCGAGCTGCTGGGGACCCCACTGTTGTGATGCTGATTTGACTTGAAGTGAGCCTGTCTTGGGCTGTGATTTCAAAAATGCCTGTCTTGGGCTTTTCCTTCTTGGAGCGTACACACACACAGACACAGAGACAGAGACACACAGACACACACAGGCACACACACAGATACACAGACACACACACACACACAGAAGCTAGCATGCTGGGAAAAGACCAAAAAAAAAGGTAAAAGAAAAGAAAGAAAAAGCAAACCAGCAGCAGGTTATGGAAAGCAGAGGTGGAGAGTGGTTTCTGCACAAAGATCAAAATATTTCTCATACTTTCTCCCAAGGCCTAGGGCTCTGCTGTCCCCGACCCAGCGTTTTCCGAGGAGAGTCAAGCCTCAAACCTCTTTCAAGAAACCCTTCCGCTCCCTGATGTCCAAGGAACCAGAGGGGCTGGGGGGCTCGTCCCTCCGAATGCAGTGCAGATACCCCGCTTTTGCCCAGGAGAAGCCCCCTGAGGTTTGAGGGTCTTCTGAGCCACTCTGAGGGCTGGTGGCTGTCCCGGGCCGCGGGGCTGAGGGTCTCATGCGTGCAGACACGTGTCTGGATGTGAGCGAAGGTGCCGCCTGCCTTGGGATGGGTCTTCCATCTGCTCCCAATTAGAGCCGAGGCTAAAGTTAGCTTAACAAAAAGCAAACTTCTTCAAATCAAGTCTAATTATTCGAGATACATAAAAGCTGCTTTATAATATGATCTGTGTGGCCCCTGGAGGAATGTCTCCTTCCTCGGGTAGGGTGCGGGCAGGGGCTGCGTCTGCCCTGGTGCCAAGGCCTGGCCTGCTCCAACCTTTCCCCGCAGACATAGAAGGTTCTTAGTGCCCATAACCCTCATCATTGCTGCATTAGCAATAATCACAATCTCTCCTCTTCCCTCAGGGATTGCGAGATCTAATCTGTGCACATTTGGGGATGCATCTAAAGGGAGGGTAACGCTGGTGGGGGGCTCTTCTGAGTCCTCGGGTTATTGAAAAATTGCCTGAAAACATTGCCGGGTTCTCTGCTCACAAAAGGAAGCTGTGATATGAAGTGGAAGGTAAGTATTGGTTTGGGCAAGCCTCCTACTGATGTGTAATTATGATGGATGGGGCCGGGGTGGGGGCAGGGTGGGGGGCCGCTCTGGGCTGTCCCTAGTCCTGGAAGCTCCTTGGGGATCAGGAGACAGAGCTCGGCATTGCTCCCCCGACTGCGCTTCCTCTTTATGTCGGGGTGAACGGCTCCCCTCTTTATGTCGGGGTGACCTGAAAGCCACCCCGTGGCTTCTCCCAACCAGAGGCCTGGCTTTCTCTCTGTCTGGTCGCTTTCAGAGAAGATGCGTCCGTCGGGAGAGATGGTATCAGGGACCAGCTGGTGACGGGCGGTGCTGCCAGCAGCAGGAGCGCACCGAGGAGCAGGCTGTTCCCTTCTTGGCTGAGGGGATCCGACCCAGGGCCTCCCGAGTGCCAGGCTGTGTTCTACTGCGGAGCAGAACAAAGGTGCTTCCCCACCAAAGGACCTGAAAGGCGCTTCCCCACCAAAGGACCTGCTGTTCTTGCTGATTCTGGATTGGAGACCATACCTGGTGGTGCTCAGGGCTGACTCCTGGCTCTGTGCTCAGGGATCACTCCTGGTGGGAGCTGGGGGACCATATGCAGGGCCAGGATGGAACCAGGGAAGGCCAAATGCAGGGCAGCTCCTTAATGCCAGCGCCATCTCTGCAGCCCTCGCGACTTTTATTTATTTTTTTTGCTTTTTTGGGTCACACCCGGCAATGCTCAGGGGTTTCTCCTGGCTCTGCATTCAGGAATCACTCCTGGCGGTGCTCGGGGACCATATGGGGATGCCGGGATTGAACCCGGGCTGGCATGGGCTGACCGCGTGCAAGGCAAACGCCCTACCCTCTAGGCTATAGCTCCGGCCCTGGGACTTTTTTTTTTTTTTAAAGAGCTTCTGGGTTGTTCAATCAAGATTCTGCCTTGCATGGCTGAGACTCTGGGTTGATTCCCTGATCTCAAAAAACACACACACACACACACACACACACACACACACACACACACGGATTAACACCTGAGGTGGTGGGAGCATGTGCTAAGTCAGCTCCGTGGCTCTTGGAAGTGGCTGCGTGTGTCCTGCCACATGTTCTTGATGACCCTTGGGTGCGATGCCCTGTTTCCTAGCTGGTAAGATGTGGGGCAAACCCCACCCCACCCCAATCTCTTATGATCGTGAGAGGTGGGAGGTGTCTCAGGACTCTGTTATGGCCAACAACTCACTGTTTCCCACTAGCTTTCTGGGGCACCCAGGAGCAGGCAAGAATGGGGGGGGGTGTCCATGCAGCACCCCCATGGAAGCCCCTTGGCAGCAGAAACTGCTTTCCCCGTGTTTTTCGGGTCAAGCACACGGTCAGGACTAGGGCCCCCGTCAGACTCACTACTGGCGGGGTAGCTGTGGGAAGGAGAACGAGAGCCGCGCTGGTTTTTCATGAACAAGAGTAAGGGGCTGTCTGACTCAGGATCGGCTCCTGAGAGAGGAAGTGGCCAGGTCCAGGTCAAGTTCAAGTCCATCATGTGTTAAACAGGGGGCACCTACTGGTCCGTTCTGGAAATGCAACCCGATTTTTTAGCTACAGGGCCAGAAGCACCCCTAAAGCCCCCGGAAAAGGAAGAGAACTCAGGGGACCCCTAAGTTTGGGAGTCAGAGGATCGGAGAAAAGGTGGAAAAGACCCAGGAAGACGCCAAAAGCTCTTGTGTTCCCGTGACCACGGGCCACGCCTGGGACCATGTGGGCTGAGACCACGGCCCTTCCTTTGCAGTTGAAGCATGGGATGAGGCCTGCTCTGGGAGGCGGAGAGAGCCCAGAAGGTGTGCCATGGACAATCAGGAACCCCGTCTTGCTGAAGAAGCTCTAACGGTGGCTCTTGTTGCTGGGCTCCGCGGAGGCCAGCACTCAGTGGGAAGAAACCAGAGTGTCCCCTACACACAGTGAGCACCCGGTGGAGGCTGGGCCAGGCGCTACAGCAGCAGGAGCCTGTCGCAGGTGACCCGCCAGTTTCTGCTGTCACCCCTGCAATAAGGTCAGTACTGACCAAGGTTCCAGCCAGGATGTTTAACTGGTCTCTGGTGAGAAAGGTTTAGTCTGGGCTATTTCCAGTGTCTTCTCTCAGCACAATCTTTGTTACTTTCTTATGACTTGACCAGCGGTTAGACCAACCTAACTCTGCTCAGGGGTTACTCCTGGCTCTGCACTCAGGGATCACTCCTGGTGGTGCTCTGGGGACCATATGGGACGCTGGGGATTGAACCTGCGTCGGCCGCTGCTATGGCAAGTGTTTAAGACATTAAGACCAAATGTCTTCAGGTCTCAGCTCAATCTTCCCTGCAGCCTCCTGATGCGGACCAGAAGGAGCAGGGCCACCCCTCCCTGCATCAGGCAGCCTGAGATAGAGGCTAAGAACAGGCTTTACTCCCCCGAACCCACCCCCCGCTCCTGTCCCCTGCCACTGGGTCTCCCTCTCCAAAGCCTGCAGAAAGGGTATCAATGGCAGGTGCTGTGACTGCTGGCAGGCTCCTTCTCACTCTAAGAACTGCCCAAGCACCTGGGCATTGCCTGACCAAACGTGAAGGGAAACAGCACCTCAGAAGGGGAAGAAGTCACGGAGCCAGCAGAGAGGGCGGTTGCCTTGCACGCAGCAGACTCGAGGTTCGATTCGGCATCGCACAAGGTCCCTGAGCATGTCTCAGTCATTTCTGAGTGCAAAGCCAGGAGTAACCCCTGAGCACTGCTGGGTGTGACCCCCATTTTTTAAAAGAAGGAAGTTGTGCCATTTGAGTGTCTGGACAAAGTAAAGCTCAGAGATACCCCCCCCCCCCCCCCCGCCTGTAGTGGCCCTTCCCCATTTCTTGCCTGATATCTGGGGAGCTTTCTACGGTCTGCTTGGGGGGCAGAGTTTTCCTTATCTTCTGAAAAGATTGAACTTCAGTCATGAATCCGAACACCTTAGCAGCTTTATAATTATTGCAGGGAGACAGCTTCCTTTTACCCTGTTTACCGGAATATCCAGGAGGGTGGAAGGCGGGTTTTTTGCTGCCCCCAAAAACACCCAAACCCAAAACAACCACCACCCATGGGACATTATTTACAATGCTTTGAAATCTCTTTAAGGGAACAGACGAATTACCCACTCGACTAAACAGGAGTCAACTCCCCTAGAAATAACTTATAAAAACTTCTTTTGGAGTGTGACATTTTTCAAAGCAGAATTCTTTTCTTTTCAAAATACCACCAGCCAGGCACAGAGTTTGGGAATGCTGCCTGCCAAGCTTCCATTTCTGTGCTGAACCTCTTCCTTTTTTTTTGCTTCTTGCAAAACATGCTTGAGACACTTCAAAAACCTCCGCAGCTTGAAAGTTTGGGCAAACGCCTTCTCTCATGAAACTGGTGAAACCAGCGGAGCTTCTCTTGCTGCCTTCCTCCCTCCTGGGCGCACCTCCCTTGGAGGCATGAAACCTCATGAACCTCAGGAAGAGGCACCCCACCCGTAGGCTCACGAACGAGGCTCTTCAGGAAGCCATAGGGTCTCAGGTCACAGAAAGGGAGAGCCCCCAAAGAATGGTTAGCGAGCAAAGGTGACATGGTCCCCCCTCGCCCCTCCTATGTCAGGGCAACCTAGTCCCAGAGAGTCAAGGTCCGCCAAAAGTTCTAGAACTTTCTTAGTATGATATGTGGCTCTTATACAGGTGTTGGTAAAACATTTGTTATGGCAGAGATATTGTCAGTGGTGGTATTCTGGGCATGGTGTCCTTTGGATTACAAACAACCAAAACCCATCTTGATCTGTTCTCTCCACCCCCCACCCCCCCACATCTGCATAGTGCTCTGGGTGGCCCCCAGACCAGCCTCCTTCAACCCCCTCCCCATTTTTTTTTTTTTTGCTTTCTGAGTCACACCTGGCGATGCTCAGGGGGTTACTCTTGGTTCTGTACTCAGGAATTTGCATGCAAGGCAAATGCCCTCCCTGCTGTGCTATGGCTCTGGTTCCCCATCCTCTTTTGGTTTTACTTTCTCTATCATGGAACTTATGAACGCATTTTATTTTAGTTTTTTGGTTTGGGGCCATACCAAGTGATGCTCAGGGGTTACTCCTGAGCATGTGCTCAGAAATCACTCCTCCTGGCGGTTCTTGGGGGACCATATGGGATGTCGGGATTGAACTCAGGTTGGCTGCATGCAAGGCAAACACTTTACCCTCTATGCTACTGCTCCAGCCCACTGAGACCATTTTCTCATCTTCTATGCCTGGTATGAAGGTGGTATCTTTCTCTCATTGGAGGCCTCCGGCGAGGCTGGGCTGGAAGAGATACAACCAACTCCTAGGCTGGGTTTGGCGACGGAAAGTCATTTCTCTTATCCAACATGGTGTACCCACACATGGTAGCCCCGCTGGCCAGGAGAGTTGAGCCTGATGGAAACTCCCAGCTAGCCAGGAGTGCAGCTGGCACTTTACCAAGTGAGGAAACTCTCAGTGGTCATCCCTGTCATCCGGCCAAGACCACCCAAGTCCAGAGCCGAGGCGGCCCTGCCACCTTCCTGATCCTGTCACCTGGGACGTGGCCCTCTGACCCTTGGGTGGTAGACACAGAAGTCCTGTCCCTAGGTCAAAGGCAGACCCCTGAAGTAAGGTAGGACATCCTCACGCCCTCACCTCCCGCTCTGGCTCCAGGAAGCATGCGCCCATGATTGGTCGTGAGGCTGAGATAAGCTGAAAGTGGGGACTCGCAGAGTGAAGCTATCTCCCACACCAGCCTAGCAAACACGCGCTACCTACAACTGTCCTGGTTTGAGGTCAGGCTTGATGACAGCGATGCACATGGCTCGAGTCATCAGGGAAATGCAAGTTACAGGAGGAGTGGGCTGCAGAGACGCTTTTTGGGCTGGGGCACACGCTTTGCCTGCAGGAGACATGGTTTCGATCTCTGGCTCCTTATGACCCCCTCATTGCTGCCGGGACTAACCACTGAGCCCCAAACCAAAACCACACCTCTAAGAACATAATTTGAAAAGATCCATGAGGCACAAACACTTCCCATGCACCAGAGCAACTTGAATGACGTAAAAGCGGATGTCACTGCTGTGGAGCGCGAGAAGCAAGGGGGACCATAGCTTGTGGACACGAATGTCTACTGGTCTGACCACTTTGGTAAACGGTTTGGCACCATCTGCTGAAGCCACGTACACTCTGACGGAGGGCCCAGTGATTCTACTCCTGGGACATGTCTCGGGAAATTATTTCACTGTCTGCCAAAGGACTTGTATGATAATAGTTATGGTGTTTACAGAGATTTTTATTTTCCTACCAAAGGAAACAACTCCAATAACCAATGGATAAACCGTGGGGACATCTAGTGAAAGAAAATACTGTGATAAAAAACTATACAAATCACAGTGTGGCTAGAACTGCCAAAGGTTATCATTTGTAATAAGGAATCCACAGACAAGGACAGAGGAGCTGAGCCTATGTATGTGAATTATAACCACTAGCAAATCAAATCAAAACCACTATGCTGAGGGCACTTCTGGATTGGAGCATTGTCTGGGAGGAGCACAGAGAACCTTCTGGGGTGAAGAGTACGTGATACACCTTTCTTTGGGGGGCAAGGCAAGTCAAGGAGGTACACCCAGAGGCGCTGGGAGGGGTAATTCCCAGTTTGGTGCCCTGGGATGGCTCCCAGCGGTGCTTAGGCAAAGCAGCGCATCGGTGCTCTGAACTATCCCCCTGGCCAAATGTTCCACACTATTAGAGGGTAATGAGGGTGCACATGAGAACTATCAGCGCATGGAGGGAGCTAGGAGGGCTGGAGCACAGAGCAGGCCTTGAATCCCATCTCTGAAGGTGTCTCAGCAGGGTGATGCTGGGTGTGGCTCCTCCCACAGCCCTCCAAATCCTTCCTGAACATTTGTTGTCTCTATTGGATGTAGGCGATGCCACTCTCAAAGCCCCCCCCACCCACCTCCAAACATTCCTAAACACATATTTTAACTTTGCTTAGTCGTCCTTGGTCATCGGTGTTGTCTGGGGCTACCCTGGCGGTACTCAGGTTTACTCCTTACTGAGGGAGTGCCCGTGTGGAATGCCGGGAGTTGAACCCAGGTGGGCCGCGTGCTGGCCAGAGCCTTCCCTGCTCTCCTGTCTCTGCAAACCCCTTTGGTCTTCCGCAGTAGAATACAAAGCTTTGACACAATGCATTATGCCAATAAATATTATGTATAAAAGAACCAAAATGGAATAAAATTGAGTCAATCTATGATAAAATCGCAGAGAACTAAACACATGCACTCACATATAGGCACGTTTGCTCCGCACACACACACACACACACACACACTTGTTAAATGCTTTGAGAAATCATATGAAAGGAGGCGGCCATCTTTCCTTCTTTAACAGTTTGTAGGTGATCCCTGGCCTCCAAACCACAGGGTCTCTGATGAGAAGTCAACAATTATTCTGGACCTTCTCGTACCCTGGCCATCTCTTCTTTTTCTGGAAGTTTTCAAATTTTCTCTAATTGTCTGATTTTCTTTAAAAAATGTATATTTTTTGGTGCAGTGCCGGGCTCACGCCCAGGGCCTCACACATGCAGCGCTTTTGTGTGTCTCAGCTCTCCTTTCATGTCAGAATTGTCGATACACAAAGCACTGGGAGCCGGTTCATTTTCTGCAGTATACGTGTTCTTTCTATTGAATTGGATGCTTTCAGTTGTTCTGTTGTTAAGCAGACTGAACTTTCTTCACTATCTCTTATCTGAGTCCGGCCCATCAAATAAAATGTTAAGTTCAGCTATTATTTACAGTTCTAGATTTTGCCCCCTTTTAAAACTTGGATTTCTCAACAGACGTCAAATCCTTTTTCCTCGTTCTGACATCTTTTACTTTAAGATTCTGTCCATATTTATAACAGTGACCTTAAAGTCCCTTTGTTAATCCCCACACCTGAGATGCAGCTGGGCAATTTCCTTTGATGAAGAGGCTACTATAGTTTCTTATACTTTCAGTACATTTTCTATTGTATACTAGACCTCGAGCACTCTCCTGTGTCTCCAAATAGTTCTTGATTTTATTAGGGGGCCCCACCTGGCTGAGCTCAGGGCTTATTCCAGGTGGATCTTGGGGGACCCTTTGTGGTACCACTGCTCAAAAAGTATACAAGGCAAGTGCTCTATCCACTGTACCATCTCTCTGGCCCCTCACTCTTTATGCAAGGGACATCTGCCTTTGTCCAAAGAATAAGAGACATTGTGGTATCATGGAGATTCTCCAGGGCATGGAGCGATAGCACAGTGGGGAGGGCTTTTGCCTTGCATGCAGCCAACCTGGGTTTGATCTCCGGCATCTCTTATGGCCCTCTGAGCACCGCCAGGAGTAATTCCTGAGCAAAGAGCCTGGAGTAATCTGAGCGCTCCTGAGCGTGACCCAAAAAAGAAAAAAAACAAAGAGATTCTCTAGCCTTGGTTCACTGGGGTAGAAGTGCCTTTCTGTGTACCGGGAGGAGGCAGAGCCAGGAGGGTGTCCCTGAGTGGTGGGGTGGAATCTCAGCTGAGATTTCCCAGTATCTGGAGCAGAGAGTTGACAGAGGAGAGAGAGAGAGAGAGAGAGAGAGAGAGAGAGAGAGAGAGAGAGAGAGAGAGAGGGGAGAGAGGAGCAATCCTGGGGCCAGAGACAGTACAGCGGGGCAGGTGTTTGCCTTGCACACAGTGGTCTGGGGTTTGATCCCCAGCACTTCCTATGATCCCCTGAGCACCACAAGGAGATCCTTGAGCACAGAGCCAGGATTAAGTCCAGCTGGGTGTCCCCTCCCCACCCATGAGAAGATAAAAGAAACAGGCAATCCTTTAGGACAGAGACACAGAGCATGACCAAGAAAGCTTCGGCGTCTCAAACCACAAGGCAAAGGGGGGGGAGGGGACAGGAGGGAGAGCGTACAGAACCCTGGCCGGAACCCTGGACACCACACCGGGCCCCTGAGCACTGCCGGCTGTCTCCACCCCAAACGGGGCCACCAATATTGACCTGAATTTCTGCTTTCACAAAGCTCCTAACAGGTGTTATCAGTCAATGCCCAGCAGCACAGTGACCTCTGGAAGCAGCTGTGGGAGGGCTAGAACCGGGGTCCAAATGGTTACTCGGTGCCTGACATCCTCCACTTATCGATGCTGAGGACGCAGGACGGTCCCTTTTGGTTTGTGTCCTTATCGTTAAAGGGATGAGATTCTTTCTGGGTCCTAGGATCCGGCCCTGCAAAGAACCCAGCAAACCTGTTCAAGAGCAACGAGCTCTTCCCAGATTCTCCCGCTGTGATGGGCTCTGACAGATCCTCTCCCTCCAGGTCTCAGTATAAGGACACTTTCTGGGGGCAAGACGGGGGGTTTGGTGCTGCTCAGGGCTTGTGGGCCTCGAGCAGGGGGCTTGGTGCCCTCTCTGACTCGTGAGCACTGTAGCAAGAAGGCTGCAGGCTGGCCCGAATCACTGCAGGACTCAAAGGAGCGTGGCCTCGGCAGAACGGACGGTGGAATGGGTGAGTTTTGCCTGGGCCCTTCTGGGCTGTGTGGAGGCACAACAGTCACCTGAGCAGGCCTCACAGTTGTCGAGCAGAGCTGAGTGCCCAGGGACCTGGGCCACCTGTGGTCTCCTGATTCTTGGAGGCCTTAGAGGTGTCTCACTGCCAAGCTTTGGAACACTCAGGTCAAACTTTTCTCGGGACCACACCCAGCAGGAACCCTCTTAGCTGTGCTCTCGGACTCTATGTGTGCCTGGGATTGAACCCAGGTCTGCTGCATGCAAGGCAAGCACCTTCCCGCTGTATTATTGCTCCAGATCACACATTTTGGAACAAACTATTTTTTGTTTGTTTGGGGGTCACACCTGCTGCCTGGGGTGAACAGCACCAACTGCACCAGCCGGGGTAGGTCAAAGGGTTTCATCCGTGCCTTGGGTATTTTTTCTTTTTTTGATTTTGGGCCA